>CM075859.1:58380759-58390759 GCA_037975125.1 Latrodectus hesperus | reverse complement strand
TTAGAGATAGATTAAGGGTAGACTGTCCGTGATTTAAGACTTGGAGCCTGTTTACGACTCAAATATTAAATCTTATTTATCCGTCTTGATTCACAACCAAGGTTGATCAAACAAACGAGGACGGTCATTATTTTCCAAGACAAATCTCCCTAATAAAGTCATCTTTTTCACCGAAAACGCTCCTTAAACTTGTTTTATACACTATAAGTAACGATAAAGTGGTATTTATTAGAGGCGCTAATCGGTCCTAAAGGCCGTTTTGTGAACTTACATAATGATGTTATTATCAGAGATTCATTAGGAGATTGACATTTGCGTACTTAAGGAAAACGCCTGAATACTTTCATTGCATGAATATAATTAACTCAAAATATAATTCAATAAATACTCTAATAATAGTAAAATTATTTTATGTTCATCAAAATTCCTTGTAAAAATTATTACATTGAAACTTCTAATGGCAATAATATTAAAACAATTTATAATAGAACTTATGTTAATAAACTGATTATATTGATAACATTTATTTATTTTGTAAAAAATTTACTAAAAAAGAAAATTGTTTTTAATGGAAGTCAAATGTTCTGAGTACTAGTATTATTTTGTAACTATAGTAATAGATTTTGAAGTAGCTATTAATAAAAATAAAGCATAATATGTTAATTTCAAATAATGATTACAGATAACCGCATAATATTGTTAGATTTTATATTTTCAATTTTAGATAAGTTTCTTAGACAGTGAAAATGGTATGAATATTGTCACAGTATTATTTTTTAACTTTCACTGTAATTAATATGGCAATAGATATTTTATATAATTATGAATCAATTATTATTTAATTAAAAAGTAATTAACGAAAATTAAATTTTATATATGCTTAAGTTAAAAGCAATAAATTCTTAATTTAAGACATGAAAAAGTACTTTAACTTTCAGTGCAATTTCTTAAATAGAAAAGGATCATTCACTCTATTAGTATAATTTAAATGTTACATATTATTTTGGTTATTTGTAATTTAGTAAATTGCAGTATTAAAAATACCAGCTTCAACATACCTATTAAATTACAATTTTAAGCTACCAAAATTTTAACATGCATAACAGTCTTAAAGGTATTTTAAAACGAATAGCAATTTCACTTCAGTTTTAATATTACTAATGTGATAAAAATATTTATCTGTATCTCAAATGATTTTAGAGATTGTTTTCCACTGGTAAATTAATTTATTTTAAGAATTAATAAATTTCCACTATTGTTCTAAAAAATGTTTATACAAATTATTTCATCATAGAAAATTAATCAAAGAATAATTGTCGCCGTAACTAAATATTTGTAGTAACTTAAATGGCATAGTAAAAATTGAGACTATAAATGATGTAAAGTAGAGGTCTAGGACTGTAGAATTTTAAATTTTATTATTTTGTTTTCAATTAAAATAAATGAAATAAAACTATTATTTCGGAAAATTTTATTTAATTTTAAATAAGATTCGTCTCATAATAATTTCTTCAGCGTTGCAAGAATCTGTCTGACATTCAGATAGGATCAAAATAATAACGAATTCAGTAATTAGATGAACTTTCCATTTACTAAAATGAGTACAGTTTTTAAATTAATAAGATAACATATTAAAAAATCAGTTATTATTTTTCCTGATATTTTTTATATTTATGGAGTCCCACATTATCGATTAAACAACAAAAATTTCCTGATTGCATTCAGTTTAATATATATATACACATATATATTTATATATATATATATATAAATATAAATATATATGTGTACATATATATATACACAAATATAAATATATATATATATATATATATATATATATATATATATATATATATATATATATATATATATATATATATATATATATATATATATATATTATTTAATACAGTTAGTAAATATTGTATTTAAATATCTCTTAATAAGTATAATAATTATATATTCATCAGCCAATATATAATGGAAAAAATTATTTTTATAATTTAGTTATTGTATTTTAATTTTTCCAATCATGTACACACATATTTTCAACATTTATTATTCGTAAAATAATTTAAAACTTCCTTTTAACAAGAAAACTCGTTTTTATTGAATTTTGTTTAAAAAATTTGTTAGAATTTTAAATTTATATGCATTAGATGCATATAGAACACAAAATGAAATGTAACTTCTTGTCTATATATAGATAATAGAAGGAAGTATAATTCAATTGAAGATAAAATTATTTTCATAAGAACTATAAATGGTTGAACTCGTTTCATCTAACCTGTTATCATCATAACAAACTTGAAATTTGAAAAATTGATTTTTACTTTTTAGTGATTAAAACAAAGCGCAAATTCTTAGCCTAAAAAATAAGAAGTTAGAATAATTATCATTTGTAATATCTGACTGTGATAATGAATTTAATAGACAACATAGATTCTAAAATACTGGATTTGAAAGGGGATATTTATCCTGGATAGCAATCTTCTTGAAACTCTTGAAAGAATAGATAATTTCTTTCATATCTTCCTAAATAAGATGCTGTCAGAATTCATGTGATTTGACATGAGTTGATCTACAGGGTAATGTTTATTTGCCTCTTATCTGAGGCTGATTGTTTACATTTCAAAAGAACGAGTATTTCCTCAACTCAACCTGTTATTATCCTTTGTGCCCTTAACACGAATTAGAAGAGATAATTCTCAATGGCCAGGGTAATTTGTCTTTAAAAATGGATGAATTAGCTGTTTATTTATTATATGAACTTACATATATGCTGTATAATTGATATGCGTTTGAAAAAAAGATCGAAAAATACAAGTTTCTAAGAATGTTGTTCTAGATTTCATATCTTATTTTTGCAATATCAGTTATTTTTGCTTTGAAATAGGAGTAAAAATTAAAATTAAATGTCATTAATAAGAATGAAAGATGTCTTTTTCAAATGTATGGATGTCATAACACAACCTTTTCGAAACCATTATATTAAAGAAAGTATTAATTAGAGTTATTAAATTAATTAATACTCTATTTTCATATAAAAAATATACTTCAATGTAAAATTTAACATAGAATTAAGTAGAAAGCTTAATTCGATATTTTACTTTAAAGTATTAATAATTTGTATCTGTATTTATATTTGCCTTTGTTGCCAAAATATTATATTAGATGAGGGTTAAATTTATACACTTTTTAACCCTTATGAATACAAGTCATAAAAAATTAATATCCTCTGGGAATGTAAGTATTTATCACCTATACATAAGGTCTCTCATACTGTATTTTCGTATAACTTCTGTAATAAAACCATCATCGGTAAAAAGTTCTCAAATTTGGAGTGAAGATAAATCTTGAAATAATAGATTAATTCATAAAGCTGGTAGTAATAGGTACTAAACCAGGAACATTTATTAAGCTGAATAAAAGATCCTCATGATATAAAAATCAGTAATATTTCATAGAGTGACAACTATAGATACGATAACAGAATTATCTTAGTTAATAATAGGTCATAGAAACACTTAGTCAGTCGAATATGTTGATGTTTGTTGAAAATTCGAGTAAAAATTCAATTCCGTTTTAATTTACAAAGTAAAGAAATCGCTGTCAGTATTCCAGTGATTTGTTTCATTTATAATAAACTAATGGGGAACTTAGTTTGTGTGCAATTTAACTTGGTATATATAAAGGGCTGTTTCAACAAATATAGATGTTTATAATTTTCATTAATGTTGGTAAGATTCGATTAGGACTATTTCTGAGAATTGACCAAGTGTTTC
The DNA here is from genome assembly GCA_037975125.1 of Latrodectus hesperus. Lineage (NCBI taxonomy): Eukaryota > Metazoa > Arthropoda > Arachnida > Araneae > Theridiidae > Latrodectus > Latrodectus hesperus. The sequence continues at coordinate 58,386,971 of CM075859.1, read as the reverse complement.
ATCAAGGAGTATGAGATATATTTTACTTAATCTGATTGACTTCTCTTCTACCTCAAAATTTTTCTAAGTTATTAAAGATATGTTCAAATAGCAATCGCATTATTTTGCACGTCTCGAAAAAAGGGCACTTCCAATGGCCATAGAGTGTCAGAAATGTACCGAAAGCAGTCCAAATTAGCATCGATTCGAGTTGAACGCGTGCTTTCGGACGATGCAAAAAGCACTCATGACATCTGGAGCGCTAATAAAATATCAGTGATGAATATCAATCAGTGACGAATGTCAATCAAGTTTAACGAAAGAAATGGCATCTTATGGACTTTTTTAATTCAGAACTCGCTTTATAAGATCAATGTTTCCTTAAAATACTAAGTTGTGCTAAAAATAAAAAGAAAGAGCGTTAATGAAGAAATTTTGGAATTTAATAATTGAAGGATCTTGTTTTTGAAAGTTAAATTTTTACTTCGTTATATTATCACATGATCGGTCAACATCTAACCAATATCATCCAAACAAAGAATCGATGGCTTGCTGAAGGTCATCCTGAATCACATGCAGGGTCTCAAAGCTCTCATGTAAATAATGCTCATGATATTTTGGAAAGTAAGGATTTAAAAACTGTGCAACCATATCACGGACCATTAGTCGGGAAATGAAGTTTTTTGCTGTACTTCTAATATCCGATCGAACAGTGTGGCTACGTTTGGTAAAGCACAAACAGCCATTACTTCAAGTTTCTTTCTTTGACAATGCAGCATACAATTAGGGTGCTGTTCTGGTGTGCTCAAAGCAAAGATTACATTAGGAATGTCAAAACATTGCATTTTCAGATGCTCAGGTTTTACATACATCTTTCTGATTTCCGTACATTTGTCTGGAGTTTTGGAATAGAAAACTGATCAATCATTTGTTATGTATGCTCAACGGCAAAGCTGGATATGTATGCTCAACGGCAAAGCTGGATAAATAAATATTAAAATATCGCATTTTCAAATGAGTCTTGGTTTTGGATGAAGTATTTTGATGGCCGTATACTTATCTGAAGTATCCCAAAAGAAAAATCATTAACATAATTTGCTTGTATTCGAAATCTTTTTAAAGGCCTTGCTCTTCATGTGATGGTATGGATAGCCATTAGGTACATAACAAGCTATCTTAATTTCAATTGATTGTAACTTGAACAATGGTCAGCTTATTTTTCAATTTTTAAAGTCAGTGGTTATATTCTATTTTTAAAGCCTACAAAACGCAATCTTTCAACAAAATTATGCAAGAACACATGTTGCATTCTAACTTTGCTAAAAATGGAAAAAATTCGGTTCTTGTCCCGTTTTACATTCTCTCCAGACCTCTCAGCAAATATTGACATCTGCTCATGGGTTGTTGAAAGTATGTCCAATATTTTTTAGCTACTACCATTGATGAAATCTTGCATTGACTTGAAGCAGCATGCAATTCATCCAATCCCAAGCTCGAATTCTTACCTAACCGGTGATAAATTTTCGCACTGGTTCTAACAAAGCAAATATAAAATTGGGAAATACGGGTGGGAAAAACTAGTAAAAGTAAAAGTGTGAAACTGCAACTTTTTCACTTCACCAGAATACCCGAAGACAAGCTAGATTAATGGCATAAATTTTTAAATGTCAAAAATTTTGACTTCTCTTGTTATTGGAGGCTCCGTAATTTGGTTATTTTCAGATAGATATTCTCTGATTAATTTTAAAAATATGTATATATATATATATATATATATATATATATATATATATATATATATATATATATATATATATATATATATATATATATATATATATATATATATATATATATATATATATATATATATATATATATATATATATATATATATATATATATATATATATATATGTGTGTGTGTGTGTGTGTGTGTGTGTGTGTGTGTATAAATATATTAAAAAAACTTTTTTTTTAATATCATATAATTTAAAACACAAATGTCGGAGCAGCTCCAGATTATTTGATATCGATCGCAACACAATGAAATGTATACAATGCTTCAATGGCTTTGATTATTTTTGACTGAAATCCATTAATATTTGTATTTATGACAATGGAATAAAAATTAAGAAACGCATCCGGATGTTATATCAATGAACTTTTATCTGTAATAACCAGATGTATGAATTAGTGTTTTGAAATATCACTTAGAATTCTTGTTGGCTTATTAACCTGTGCATCGACAGTCTGGTCCTGCACATGATGCAATGCTTAAAGGTGTGATCGTGTTTTCCTCCTGAAATTCTGAGCCCGTATTTTTGTTCAGTAATCTTCCAGCGTAATATATTTAAGATTTTTCCCCTTCTCCTACCTTAATTTCTGGTTTTGTCAGTATTTTTCTTTTAATAGAGAAATGTGCACGCATATATCTTAAATCTTGTCCGAAGTTTCGTTTCAGCCCACAAAATGGTATTGCTCTTTTTGGCTGTTTGCTCTCTAAATCTATTGCTTAATTAGCACATATGATTTTACTTATAGAATAATTATCAAGAAATACAATATCAACTGGTCTACTAAGTCAACTTTGACTATCCATGGTGAAAAAATTTTAAGTCATTCTCCAAATGAACATCCTAAGACAGTAATAAACATGCTGCAAAACAAGTTACACTTGTAGAAATATTCTTTTGGAGGATTATTTAAAAATGATTTCATATATATCTGCTTTAATGTTCTGTTCATGAAAAATACCATTTGCTTTTGAGTCAAATTCACAACAAAAATATTTCACAATTAAAGAAAAATGGTAGGGTGTAAAATCAGATTCGTTAAAACGTGATGAAATATACTATGAGAAAATAAAAATCTCATCATCAAGAGGTAGACGATTTTATAACTTAGTCAGCCGAAGATCCTAGACTTGAAAGAATTTGCGCAATTTAAAATTTTCTATAAATTTCAAACTTTTACACTGACGTGGTGTATCTTAGAGAGTAAATTGCCAATTCAGTTGTCAACCCAGTTACTCGATTGTGTTTAAAATCATAAATGAGTTGTACGTATTTACTTTAAATGCATTTCTGGCATAGTAAGATTACGGAAGATAAATTAAATTAATTATACTTTTAAAATATTAAATTTTAATGGCCATTAATGTGTATTGCTAAAAATACTTTAAAGATATATTAGAGCTTTAAAATATTAATTTAAAATTAAATATGTTTTTACTGATTATAAATTTTGTGACTTATCTATTTACTGAAAGTTTTGTAATTTGCTAATTTTCCTATGTATACCATCTGATTAATTTTAATAATATATTGAATATATTAAAAAGGTATGAATTTATTAATAAATCTGATAAATGAAAACATTAATTTAAGATGATATATGAACCTAACAATTTATCCTTAAATTTGAACCTTTATATAGTTTCAAACGAGTCTATCCATGGATAAGGGATTAGCTTTACTGACTCCTGAGCTGTGGGTCCCTGGTTCAAATCTCGGTTCGGACATAAATGTTACTTACTTTCTCTGTCTTTTCAACCGTGATGATGTATAAATAAGGCCGACCCTATAAACGGGTTTGTGGTGGTATGGCGAGGGCAATGCTACTCGCCTCCGTGACTTGGTTCACAGGTGCCCGCTGGGTAACGACAAATGAGTAGCAGTTTTTGGCCTTGTCAGGGCATAGGGTTCGGCGCCAAATTGTCCGCCGTTGGAAAAAAATTTTAATGTTATATTCAACGGTTAAACTTTAAAGAGATGATTTTTAAGTATTTTATTTTTCTTAATTTATTGAAACCATAGTTATTGAAAACATTAACTGAAAAGTTTAGAAGTTTTAATATTATTATGTTTCAGTTTATTCAATCCAAAGTTTTATTTTAATTGTTGAAAGATGAGCTTTTTGCAATGAATGAACGTTAATCGATTAACTGTAACCATTTCTAAGAACATGTATAATTACACTTGTATTCAAAAATGGAACAAAAACTCCAAAAGATATTGTGAAACAGATATTAAAATAGTATTAAAATGATTTCCAATACAGTTATTGGAAGTATTGAATGTAATGAAGTGAATAAAATGTTATCCTTTGAATGCATAGGAAAATTCATCCAATGGGAGTAACATTTTATGATGACATGCAAATAATAAAGGATAAGATCTATTTATTTTAGAATTTGTTGAAGTCTAATCTATTTTACATTCTGATGGAAATGAATTTTTTTTACCTTATGCTCCGTCAATTAATAGTCAGACATGAAGCCTTTTATATATTTTCCCTTTGAACGTTCAGTCTTCTGATTGGTAAATTCTTTAGTCTTTTATTACCACGACAAACTATAAAAAGGACCATTGACTGAACGTTAGTAAGGGAAACGTAACGTCATTCTAGCAAATGAATTTCAGTGTCCGAAGCTGCTTTTTAATCCATTCATCTTGATTTATTGCAACCATTAACTGTAGATTTATGTTAATCGCGACTGAATTTAACAAGGTTGTAAATTAAAGTAGTGCGTGTGGCAACACTTCTGCACTAGTGACAAAGTGTTCGAAATAATCAGCAGATGATCGGAATTCACCCGGGTGTAATAAAAAGGATCTTAATCCTTAAATTATCGTAGAAATGTATAAAAACTTAAGGAATCAAGTCCGAAGAATGAATGATGAATAAAAAATTAAAAACTTTGTTTAATAGATGGAACAAGAATAAAAAAATCTTATTAGAGCTATTCCTTAAGTTTATTTTTGCTCCTATTAAGGCATTTAAATGAGGAATAATACGGAAATATTTTTAATAAAAATTTCTTAATCAATATTTTTTAAAAGTTGATATATATAAATCTTCAAATCTATTTATGAATACAATTTTAATCTACTTATGTATACAATTTTAAATTAAGAATATATAATTTGATAATGAATAAACAGCTGAGTTTTAAATTGATTTCTGGTTATCATATAATATATAAATCAATACCATTTCTTCCAGTATAACATTGTTACCGACTATGGCTGAATAAGAGTAATTTGTATGCAGATGTCTTAATGGCTTTTATCACAATCAATCATAGCATGGATTAAGCAGAAAATGTTTTAACTCATCTGAAATTACTTTTTAAAAAATTGAAACCTTGAAAGGATTGTTTTCATCACACATAAACTATTTTTTAATTCCATCATTATGATGAATTTTAATTTTTGATTAAGAAATTTATACATACCATACAATAAAATACTTTTGAACCAACTGATACTGAAAGTTGAAATTTTCTTAAAAATACATTCTTATTTTAGAAAAATAAAATGAAAACGAAGACAAGACTTTACTCCTACAGCAGCCTTCTCATTGTTCTCTTAGGTTACGCTTCAATATTTTTTTATTTTTTGATGTTAAAATAATTTTATGTTAAATAATTACTCAAATTTTCTATGTTTTTATGTAATTTTTATCTTGCTAACATTTCAATTCAAGCACATGAAGTAAATTTTTATAATATGAGAAACAATTCTTAAATCATTAATAGGTTATACAATATTTATTAGAATTAATAAGCATTTTAATTAAAGTAAATATTTACCTAATTGCTGCTGAAAAGCATTTTCAATGCTGCTATCCATGTTTTTTAGTTATTTTCAATGTTTGATCCATACGTATAATCTTAAGGAAAGTCTATAACACCAAATTTCATTGAAATTAATGCTTCAAATGTCCTTATAGTCGTTTATACTTAAAATTTTAAATTATTCAGTCCATCAATTCAAACTAACCCAAAAAATTTTAATTTATTAAAAACGCATAGTCTTAAAAATGTTTCGGTTTGCTAAGCAAATGTATGTTAAATAGAAATTGTTTCAAAAAATATATTTCTAATTAAAGTTGACAAATAAAAGTATTTTGTATTTAGATTTGTAAGAATAAAATGAATCAAAACTAAATGGTGTAGAAATATTCTCACCAATTGGCAATAGAAAATGTAATTTTTTTACAATCTATATTCATACAATATTATTAAATATACAAGCAACTCAATATAGAAAGATGATATGGAACTTGATATAAAAAGAAATGCATCAAGAAAAATCACATATATGTCAAACAATAATAAAAGTTTTGATAGTATATACTTTCAGGACTCATTATGGTGAATTAACAATCCATTGCTTCTCGAGCTATAAAACTCTTAATATATCTATGCTTTAATGCAAACATGAGAT
>CM075859.1:57008963-57161463 GCA_037975125.1 Latrodectus hesperus | reverse complement strand
CTATCTCTATCTCTATCGAAGATGCTAAGAGTTATTAATCCCAAGTGGACGTATATTAACAGTAAGTAATAAAATTGTCTTATAAAATATATTTACTGCACATCATTTATTTATTTTTACTTAATTATGATTTATTTACACAAAAAAGTTAATATGAGGAACTCATATCATATATATGTATATATTATGTCCAAAAAGTTAGAAGTTTTGGTAAATAAATTTAAGGTATATATATATAAAAATAAAAGCTATGTAAAGCTTTAAAAGTGACAAGTTCAGAGAAAATTAATGTTAAAAATGCCAGTTTGAATATGTCATTTGAATCACAAAATAATTCTTAAAATACAGAGATTGTTTCAGAAATATTTTTATATATCAACATGAAAATATAAATATTATGCCATGAACAATTCAACCAAAAGTTAAAAATTTTTTATGGTGTTTTATAAAATTTGCAATAACTGTATCTTCTGTATCTTGGCATTGTTATATCATTCATTAAATATCATTATAATTCCGTATTTGTATTATAAGTTAAATATCATTTTGGTTATAGATTACGTTATTTAATCATATATCTTCACATAAATTTAGTTATTTTTTTGGTATAAATTATTTCCTTCAAGGAGAGAATATTTTAAAAAAGATCCTCGTTTTAAATTTTTTTTAAATATAAAAATGCTTACCCCATTGATATTCATTTTCTTCCAGGAACAAAACCTATTTGTTATGATTATTATTTGCAAAAAATAGAAAATCTAATTAGTTATTTTAATTTTTAGCAGAAATAAAATTCAAAGTAATCATCAAATTAACATTAAAATTTATTTTATGCAGCAGTAAAACACTCATACGGGCTAAATTGGGATAATAAAATTTGCAATTATTTTAAAAGAGAAATACAGCTGTTTTGCGTTACCTTTGGTTTATAATAATTTTTTACGAAGAATAATTTAAATTATGAAATAAGAGATGTGGAACAAGTTAATTTTTTTTGCATACCTAACCTAAATAAAATCCGCTGTTTTCAGCAAGTTCTAACATAATTTATTTAAATTAAATGCACATCTAATCCTGTGCAATTTTATTTAAATTTATTATTTAACTTGTTAATGAAAATATTTAATACAACACTTATTTGCTTAATGTTTTTTAACATTTTGGTTTATAAAGTTTATAATGCGATTCCAAATTAATTTTGGTTGTTTAAATTTAACAATAATTATATATTCGCAAAGGAATAAAACGTGTATTGGTTTTAATTGACTTTAAGGAAAATATTTTCATTTTATACATGAAATATATATATATATATATATATATATATATATATATATATATATATATATATATATATATATATATATATATATATATATATATATATATATATATATATGTATGTATGTATGTATAAAGTTATGAATGATAAATTAATTTTAGAGTTTTGTCAATTTTGAAAATTTAAAGTAGCTTTACAAAAATCATTTTACGAAAAGTAGAGATCAACGATTAGAATATATGGATTGCAACAAATAATACATCGTGTCTTTCCAATTCTTTAGAGAAAAGGATGAGTTAAAGCTTTGCGGAAAAAACTCATGGGGAATCTCCACAATAAACCTTGCATGCAAACATAGCTTTTCTTGATATTGAAGTAACAATATACGCGATCGGCAAAATAATATTTTAAAATAACTCTTTTGTGCATGCATTGAATAAGCTCTTTCTTATTTTATGTTCGGTACATTGAGTGAGTTCTTAACTTAGAAATCAGGTAAAAATTTAAATTGATTGAATTTTATTTATAATAATAGGATAATAATATTTATAAATAATAACAAAATTAACGTTCCAAAAAGAAGTTCTAAAATGAGACTATACACTATTGGAGATTAAAATGCAATGCGAAAAAGAAATGCAAACAAGAAAATGTTATAAATTAACCAACGATACAACTTATTGGACAAATATATTATACGGAAAGTAAAAAGTGATTCAATTCTCAAAACAATTCGGAAATATAGATGCTGAGAAATCAGTAAGTAGAACAACTAATTCTAGTAGCAATAAGCGAACTTTTATGACTGGGTGTTGACACAAACTGAGATAACGTGACATGTCCAGGTAAAACTAGTATACGATGACAACCCAGACAGTTCAGATTCACCAGTCATTTTCCTTTGATTACAGCTTTATAGAATGTGCAATGTAGATCACAAGCCAATTTTTTTTCATCAAAATATTCCATAAAATACTGTCATGCATTATTTTCAATATTTTCAGTAAGTAGAACAACTAAGTTGTACACTAAGCTGCTGAAACGCAAGTTTTTGAAAACCTTGAAAAAAGGTTACAGCTACTAATTTTAACACCACGAAAAAGTATTAACCATTACTGAAAGTGCAATGAATGCAAACAAGAGATATGATTCTATTCAATTCCATTACATCCCACCACTCCAAGTGATGGGCTAATGTGATGACATTCAATTCACACTAATAATTTGCTTTCTTGACGATGTGCTACAACGGATGCGAATATAATTATTCTCTAAAGAGAATCTATATTCTTCTGAAAACTCGATGTTTTGCTATCCTTTTATCTAGATTGTATGTTGATCTTATCATTGAAAGTGAATTTCTTTAATGCAGTGTCAAAGAGAACCATGAAAATCCAACTGTTGCGAACGTTGTCGAACTGTTGGAATAGACATCTGTTGCTGTATAAATGATCCCATTTCTTGACTGAGAACTTGTGACGTAGCTGCATGATCAATTAAAAACCTCGATGCAACATATTTCTGTTCTTAGTTATTAATAACTGCAGGCCACTGAAACCCAGTACAACATTTAGTGTGATCGTCTTAAGTCCATTAATTTCTGCAGGCAATGATGTTATTTCGATCGACGTGAATAACAATATTGCGATACAAAAACTGTAATCCTTCTAGGCTAAAACTTAGCCTCTAAGTCAGAAACACTCAAGTCAACGCTTTTCCGTATTTCAGTCATCAAAACAGCTTTTTATTAGGCGAAGCCGTTCAAAGGCGATTAATGCATGATGAAAATTACCATATTATTCTTTAATTGAAAACATTGTAAATATCGCTACCTCTTCTAATTTACATGAATGTCACATCTTTGTAGCGCAAATTTCTCATGTGTTGGGAATCAACGTCTTAGTGTAACAATTCAATGGACATCTATTTATGATAAATATAGCTTAGAATGATTTTTTTTATGCTTTACTTTCAAAAGAATAAAAACATAGAAAACTATTAAAATTTTCAAATTTTCACATGTCTTAAAATATATCAACTTTATTCATATACTTCATAAACATGTTATGATGATCACAGAGAACTCCTTATATATTTTAATATATTTTTAATAATCCTGTGTAAATATATTTTTAATATAATATACTGTTTCAATATCATAATGTCTACATGTATTGAAATGATTTTGTATATGAAGTACGTTGGACTTATTAAACCCATTAAATAAAAGTTGGCTTTTATGTTTTTCAATTTTACTAACTTGCATCAGAAAAATTACATTATTTTAATGTTTGTTGCATATATGTCGGTGTAAAATATAATAAAAAAATATTAAACTGTTGATTGTATAATATCATTATTACAATCAACAAGCACATTGGAAGAGGTTTTCGGCTTTAACCATAAAATATCATATTGAAAGAGTAAGAAAGAGAGTGGCCGTCCAACTTGTCTAGTGGCCAGCGTGTCTGACTCCTGGTAGGGAAGTCCTGGGTTTGAATCCTGGTTCAGGCATGGATGTACTTTCACTCTTCTGTCTTTCTCCTTTCTTTGTATGAAGGTAAAATAACATACACACACACATATATATATATATATGTATATATATATATATATATATATATATATATATATATATATATATATATATATATATATATATATATATATATATATATATATATATATATATATATATATATATATATATAATAAGTGAATGGTTCCTACCCTATAAACAGGTACCTGTGGCATATATGTACTGATTAAATTGAACTTCACATCAAAGCAGCAATGTGGGGAGCAACAAACCCCATTTTGCCAGCATAGCTGACACAAGATAACAACAAGAAAAAGAATAGAATCTCTAATTAAGATAATTGAAACACAATAGAAATTAATTGTCAGTAAGGGATGCCTAATATTTAATAAATTATCTGTGGAAATACTGTAAATTCTTTTCAAAAATAAAGAAATATGTACATGTGTTTCCGAATATAACATTTTCTATGGAAAGGGGAAAGATTTAAGACCATAGAAAAAACTTAATTAAAATGTATTTAAGACATAATATTATACTTTCAATAAAAGTTTTGAACAAAAATAAAGTTATTATTAGAATTTGCAATTATATCTAAAATATTAAGCAAGTTTACCAGAATACAAAGAGATACTTTTCGCCACTCATTAAGGAAACAAAACATTTTCAAAATCAAAAGAGTAGCAAAAAGAATGGTTGGAATGTAATTTAATATATAGAAGTATGAGTTCATTATACATCCCACATTTAAATGTTTCATATTAAAGGATCTGTTTTTGAACAATTTAAAGTTTCTTGAAAACACAGGATAAACAGGATATTGAAAATTAGGAATTAACAACAAAATTTTCTTCTTTTAGTAAAAAATTTATCAAAAATTAAAATCATCAGTTGAAATGGAATATAAGCTATCAAAAACTTATACAATTAAGCATAAAATATACATATCAAAGAACCTCATTTTCAGAGCTTCATATTGTGGTGCATGAACATTAAAGAAAAAAATTACACAAATTTACTCAAAATGTTTAGTTTAAATTTTTGTCCTGAATAAATTATAATTTCATGAAACATAATAATTACTAATCTATTCAGGTGATTACTATTTACTATCAGTAATGTGCACTTCTTCAAATCCTTTTTAATTCTTATTACTGAATTTTTAGAAATATAACGTTGCCATTTATAGAATAGAAAATGATTATTTTAAATGCAATTAATTAATTACTGATTCAATGTGCTTAAATTGAAGCAATCATATAATGCTGAAATAGTATCAAGTTTATATGTTTATACAAGAAGCCCATTAAGGTCCCTTGTCAATACTCTAAATTTAGGAACTGCGCTACTGTACTTTTATAAAGGTAATATTTAAGTATAGTGAATCAAATATGGCCACCGAATGAGACCACTCACAGACCCACCAGGTGGAAAATTACAGTGTTCGCTTCCGTATCTCGAAGATGGTACGAGTCAGGGAAAAAAAGGTAATCACAAAGTTGTAGAGCATTATGGATTTAGTACGAAAGACTATTGACATGGATGTAAAGAATGGAAGATTAAAATGCGCATTTGTGTTTTTGTGATTTCCTACTCTGTGAAGATGACAAGCGATCAAAGAAAGAAAAAAAATATTTATAGCAATATCCTTTATTTAAAATGTTAAAATTTCGCACCATCAGCTGCAATGGTCATTTGAATCTTCGTTTCAATTTAACATTGCACGAGTTGGAACATAGAGGGTGACATGTTGGTACAAGCGTCCGTAATTGCGTCGCTTAAGATCCCTCAATTTTTGTGGTGGGGTAGCATATACCTGCTGTTTTAGGTATCCCCACATAAAAAAGTAAAGCTGAGTCAGATCAGATGAAAGCGGGGGCCATTGTTCGAAACCACCATACATAATTATTTGGTTCCCTAATTTCGTGACGAGGTACTGCTTCACTGGAGATGACTTATAAGCAGGCTCTCCGTGATGTTGAAATCATACATTCCTAAGATTAAACACCAGCAGGTTCTTCACAAAGTCGAGCTTACGTTACATAACAGTAGTAAATACCATGCACTTGTTAAGGTATCATCGTATAATATAGGACCAATGAACTTGTTACTGTAAATTGCACATCAAATGTTAATACCGAATCACATTTGATGTTGAACATCAGTAAAACATCGAGGATTTCTCAGCACCCATTAATGGGTGCGTTACCTATTGTGCATGCCATTTCGTAAAAAGCCTGCCTCGTTCGTCTCCACTACATCTGCGAAGAATGTTGGCAGAACCCGTATCTGATGCATAGCGAAGTTGCACCATTAATATCATCGCTTAAAAATGTCTTAATGTCTCGAAGGTTTTTAGTTAAAATTTTATAAGTATTTTATAATTATATTCAAATTTAAGTATATTTTATTTATTGAATGTGAATATAACATAGAAAAAATCATATTAATATTTAATGAATAAAAATTTAACAACTAAGAGTCATAGTAAAAAAAATACCTTCATATTAATTTAATGTGAGTGATCTAAAATAATTTGTCACCTTTTTCCTCATTAACACATCGCAGCTAAAACAGGAAAAAATTGCAATTTTATAAAGCATAAAAAAATAAACTTCCCGTCTCATTCCTGATGCTTTCCTTTTCAAAAACTTTCTTACGAAAGAGTCATGCCGTGACGTTTCCGGATTCTTATCCCAACAGAAAAAGGAAGAGAAACCGCAGAAGAAAGGAAACGGAAAGCTTCAATGAAAGTCTGATTTCGCCGCTGATGTGTCTTGCTGCTAAAATCGAAGGACGGAAGAAAGATGGGCGAATTGCGGCATTTTTCGCTGGCAGATTGTGTTGCCGATAGCACCTGGCAAACGCAGTCTCAGGGACCATCACTCTTTAGCAATAGGGAGGCAGCTGAGTCGTAATTGGAAATGTTTTATGGATTTCTGACTTATTACTCAGATGATCTACGGTTAGGTTGTAAACCCGGCATTCAATGTTTGGTTTGGATAGTGAGATGTCGAAAATAATGTAATCAGGATCACGCTAACATTTTACTTGAATCGCTTGGGAAAATTCATTTATTTTCCAAATTAAAAATTTTATTCAGTGTTTAGACAATACTTTAAAATCGTAAATTTAACACATAATTTTGTATAAATTTGATTTTTCGTGAATCTACTGCATAAAAATATAAATTCAGTGTTTAGACAATACTTTAAAAAATTATAAATCTAACACATAATTTTTTATAAGTTTGATTTTTGTGAATCTAGTGCATGAATATATAAAATCAGTTTACATAAATAATAATTCGTTAACTATTATAATTTTCAGAATATTTATTGAAATCATAATTTATAGAGGTAATGATTATTTATGTAGGTAAACTTATTTGATAATTAAATTTGAATAAGATCAGAGTTTAATTAATTATCCGATAAAAGAAATGAACAATATCATTCAATAACTGAAATATGTGAGTTTCAAACTAGGATTCTTTTTCCAATTAATTGTATTTTGTTTCTAAAAATTAAATTAAGATCAATACATTTTCTGTTAAAATTTAGTTCCATTTAAATATTAATTTTACTGTTAGAGATGTTGTAAAATTGAACTAATAATAAATATGCTATTAAAATATTTGCAAGAACCTTACTTTTCTGGCTAAAAGTAAATCTCCAAAACGAAATAAAAAATAACACAAAAGATATCGATGTTATAGCTGTAACATTTTTTTCATTTTTTGAATACTACATAGAAGTTTAAATTTTCAGTTTGTAAATCGTCATTTATCAGCGAAATCATATCATTAATCAGCTGAATCCTGTATTTAATTTGCTGGAAGCCGAATGCTTCGTTTCCTTCATTATTCATAATTCATATTCGGTGCAATAATTCGTGAGTTCAAATCCCAGAAAGCGCATAGAGTTTGCAGTAGTGTGGAATTCATTTTAAACTGTGTGTACTAGTTTAATTAGCTTTCGTGTTCAAAAAACAACCGTTAAGCTACAAAAAAAGCTATCATTAATCAAATCCAAAAGGTTTACATTTATATATATAAATATATGTTTTTAAGTACTGAATGGATGCAGGAAATCTTATTAAGTCTTATTACAAATAAAATTTTATATTTGATTTGGAAATCAAATTTATGGTTTTAGATCTTATTTTATAAAATAGTGATGTCAACAAAATAATAAAGTGCAAATTTTGCTCTTCAAACATATTTTAAACTAACGAATTAAAATTTCTTAAACTCTTCAGATCGTAGATACATATAAATTTCTTATGATATCTTAAAATAAAAAATTTTTGTTGGAAATTTTTTTGTTCTTTTAGTTCGGTTATTTTTATGTAATTTTAATTTCGGAAATCTTATACATTTTCTTATTAATTAAAAGAATATTTTTTAAACTATACATATAAAAATGTAATTAAATTTTAGATTTTTTTATTATATCAGAGAGTTTACTTATAAATATTAGATTCAAAGATTAATGATGATATCCTAAAGAGAGAGATTAAAGTAGCATTCTATGAAAGCTAATTTTTGGTACATAAAAGTAAAAAGTAAAATTATTGAAATTTTGAACCAAGTTATCAACGAATTTTAATTTCTTTACTCTAAACCTAATCATTTTACTTCCTTATTACAAATTAAAAAGCAGAATTCATTAAAGTATTACTAATTATATAAGCCAATTTAGTTTTAACAAATTTCTGATGTAAGTCAAAAAGATATGAAATATTTCTTAATCAAAAGATAGAATAGTATAAATTTTAACCTGCTAAGTTTAAGCATATGTTTCAATTGTTATGATATGGAATTTTAGGTTTGTGAAATGTATTTATGGTACAACAAGTATATATATCTTTAATATGATTCAGCGTAATAATTTTACAATTCTCATTAAGCAATAATCAGTATATTGTTTACCTTCTAACTAAAATAAAATAAAATTAATGTTAACTATTAATGTTTAAATTAGCGTAAACACAATGATGACTTTATTTCGGAATTTAAAAATATAAAAAAATAATAATATAATTTAAAAATATCAGATTTATATAACTGAGAAAATTTTCATATACTTATTAATAAAACAAAATTTTAGTTTTTTTATTTATTTTAATTTCTACTCATTTATTGTACTTAAATTACTCTACAAAATTATCGATTTAAAATTTTATAGATGAATGTAGAAGTACTTATATAAGCATTCGTGTCAAATAATATTGTCCGGCAGAGACGTCATAAGTTGAAAATATGTGTGAAAATCAAATCATTAATAGCATGGTTTCTAAATGTATAAACACACTGTTTAAAAAATATAAATTTGAGAAAACTAAACACGTGTGTCTAAATTATAATTTTATGCAATACTAATGTATTTCTTTTCCTTAATTCTTTCCTAAAGCTTCACAGAGTTAGCAATTTTTAAAATTCGAATATGTTTTCGATTCTATAATCTCAAAAGAAATTTAGCATATAGACTGAAATGGCTATTATATAGATTTCTACATAGTACTGGATAATAGTACATTTCAATCACACAAAAAATTATCTTAATGCTCTTTAAAAAGATGAGTATGAGTAGGACAAAAATTTTCTCTAGCTGAAAAAACACAACAAATGCCATAAAAATTCTTTCAACAGTAAAATGAATGTGCCTTATCACAAACTCCTGTTATGCATAGAACAACGGAACAAAACCTACCTGAATCGATATCAGCATGAATTCAACCCTTTTACCAATTGATTTCAGAAAAACTCGAAATCATGGAGTATTTTTTTCACTTGATTTCTCACACTCAAGAACGTTATCGCTCTTGAGGAAAGAAAGAATAAGAAAGACTTTTATACTAGAGAAAAATACAGAAATAAAAACGGAAACATTAAGCGTGAAGATTGAAGTAAGAACTGAAAAGGTTCAAGGAGAAATCGACAAGTGATTTGGGTTGATGGACTGTAGCAATTGCTGGAGTTGTAACAGTGCTTTCAGAGTATCTATAGTGACAGATTTTTTGCAAGAAGACACAATATACTTTTAAAGAAGTTTCTTGTTCACTAAAAGACATAGTTGTTGAACCATAAAAGCTTGAAAAACGAACCGGAATAGTTGTTTAATTCACTTAACTCAATTCGTCAAACGTTTGTCAAATATTGAAATTTCTACATAAACTTATACATTATAAAAAAAACTATTTTTAAATTAAATATATTAATTTAAAAATAAATGCAACTTAGAAGATTATTTAATATTAAATAACAAAATTTGAATATGCGATTAGATTAAACAAAATAACATGAATTCAATAACTTCAATTTAACAATTTACTTGTTTTTGCTTAAAATCTTTTATAAAATAAAATATTGTAATCAAATGTTCTTAAACATGCTTCTTTAATATTTTCTGCTTATAAATCATTATAAAATTTAAATTAGTATTTTAAATCGCCATAAATCTGTTTAAATGTATTTATGTTAAACTTGATCCTTAATTTTTTTGTTTCTACAGATATTATTTATCAAAAATGCATAAATATTTTTAGAAATAAATTTATTTAATCAACTTTATTTGGAAAACAGAATTTTTTACCATAAAATTACATTCTTCATGAGCCACCTATTTTTAAATTAAATTCTATTCTTATTATATAAAACTATTTTAGCATATTTACACTCAACCAATTATCGTGAAAATTCTATTTTACCTTATTTAAAACCTAATTTAATGTAGAACGATATCAGTATCATAAAATTAAAACAATTATACACATAAAATAGCCTCGCGCGTGATAGAGCTGTTCTTTATAGTTGGTAAAATCTGATGATAATGTGATTTATTTTGAAATGCAGTGTAAATTAAATAAATATAAATATTCAGATCAATGATGTTTCAGAAAAACTATTTAACTTATAAATACTAAAATTACACTGTTGAACATTGAAATTGCAACATCAAGAAAGAATGATTTTACGAACATCAAATTCACATGTAATTAAGAGGAATTTAAAATATGTAAATGACTACATTTCGGTCGTTTGGAAGGCACAGGAGAGTCAATCGGCATCTGAAACACTGCTTCAATGAAAAATTATTGCCCATTTACCCTTCAAAAATAATCCCGTAAATTCGAAATTATCAAATAATATTACATTGTGATTGAATTAAGAAGGATAAATGTTATCAATCAATAACTATACATGCTAAGCACGTGTCGGGATTCGTCAAAAGCAGAGAATCTTTGACTATCGAGAATAGGGTTTATTATTCCTACCAACGAAAAAGCTAATTGCAAGAGTATCCCAAAATCTTTTTTTAGTCAAGTTCTTCTTCTACATGCCGCATTCTTCTGAGTGCATAATTATCTTTAACTCTCTGAGGAAAGTGCTCGTCACCTAGTTGAATTCAATATCATCAATGGTACCCTGCATTTAATGTGTTTCGCAAATGCGGCCATTGTGTGCAATACACGCATATCACTTTTTCGTATCAAAGGTAATTTGAAGAGTGATCGGTACATTTCTGATGTCTTAAGATCACTTTTAAAGTTAATTAACTGTGCCTTATATTTGAAGCTGGTGAAATGTGAACTTTCAACAAGGTAATGTCAGAGTACATATTTCATATCGTGTTCTGACCGTCCTTGGTACAAAGGTTATTCAATTGTTGTCCAGCCCACTCAGCCTCCATACCTCTAACTAACTAATAGCATTTGTTAATGAACTGCTGAATTACGGACCTGCCACCCTTCTCCAGCTATAAAGATTGTTAAAGTACTGCATAGATATGTTGCCGATAAGTTTCCCATTTCTGCATAGATATATTGCCGATAATTTGCCCGTTTCTGTCTTCTAAGCTCATTTCGTGTCTGTGCTTAAGTAGTACACGCCAATATTGTAGCCAAATACGGCTACATTTCTTACTAATTTCACATTTCAGTAAATACCTAACTTCTTGCATATTTAGTTGGTTTATCTTCACGACAAATGTTTTACGTTCTTAATTTTTTTAATATTTTTTATTTGCTTTCCTTCATGGTGTTAAAGTTTTAATGTCAGGAGTGCATTGGTCAAAACATTAGAAATTGTAGACATTAGAGAATATAATATTAATTGATTGTGTGTGTTTCAAACAATTCTGTAAATCCACCTAAATCTTACAAAAATTGATAAAAATCTGAAATTAAAGAAATTTAATATGTATATAAATAAATAAATAAATAAATAAATAAATAAATAAATAAATATATATATATATATATATATATATATATATATATATATATATATATATATATATATATATATATATATATATATATATATATATATATATATAACATTCACATTTTTACAAAAATGTACAATTAATTTCATAAATCTATAATTTTTTGTCACAAAAGCATTAATGATATAATTGTTCACATACTCTTTGGCATTTCTTCTCATATTTATAGAGAGACTTTTCTGATGAGGGTACTTGGAGTAGAAGAAGATCATAAGGAATAAAAATCATCCGAACTGACTGATATCAACTGCAACCGAGATAACTCCCGTATAATGTCGGCGCTGTTATTCATGATTTCAATCAGTTTACCTCACTTGTGTGTATTTTCAGCGTCAATAGCTCTTTCGTCTCATTGCAATCCCAAAAAACTTATCCTTTAAGTAAGAAAACGAACCCTTTATCTTGGGAAGGCATGCGCTCAAACAGCCATACACTGCTCTTCACATTTTTTCTTACCCATTCACCGATCTATCGTTTTATCTCCATTCGTCCATCCTATTGCCTTATCTTTTTATTTTCACTCACCGAACGTAAACCTAAGTCTTCCAGCAAATAAGGTCGATGAAATAAAGAGAAAGGCCAGGAAAGAATATAGACGAAGGGAATTCTTAGTAAAAAATGAAGATAACTGTTGTTAAGAATGGACATTCAGTAAAACGAAGGGAAGCTAATAAGGTTACTTAATTTTAATAATATTTTGATTTAAATTATATTTTTGCTTATTTTTAATCAATATATAATATATTTTAATAAAAAAACTATTATTTTTTTAATGAATGCGTTGCAATTATGAGCTTTATGAAAGAACATTGTTATTTTAGAAATTTAATAAAGTTCTAATTACTTAGTTATGTTGGGAATATATTTGCGATGGTTTTCAATATAAATTTTCCTCCATATTTTTGCATCACGTTGTTGTTCCTATAACACATATATTAATATTGAATTTATTTCATTTGTAGTTGATTCTGATGAGAAAAACACTGAATGACTATATTTAGTAAATAAGTATAATTTGATTATAACATTTGAATTCTTTAACATTTAGTTAGTAACTCCCAAATTAATATATATATATATATATATATATATATATATATATATATATATATATATATATATATATATATATATATAATTATTAATTTCATTGTGTGTATATTTGTCACAAAACTATAATATGTAAAAAAAAAATCTTGGTACTACTTGTAAACAAAAGTAATAGCAAACGAAGTAAAACAAAAAAATCAATAAAGAATAACAAATTCTGATTACTATATTTTTGAAACATTGTTCAAATCATAGAAAAATGTTTCTCTTATTAAATTTCTTAGAGATTATCTAAACTCCCTCAGAAGTCTTTTATTTGTTGTAATTTTACAATCATTATTTGTTGTAATTTTACAGGAATTTTACAGTCAATTTTTTTATGAGAAAGATTTATAATGAAAATTAATTAAAGTTTACAAGCATTCATTATTTTGTTTAATATTGTTCGCTGTTCGAAGCAATTAGTTTAATAACATTTATATTAAAATGGATTTTATTTTAAAATATAGCTATATTTTGTAATCTTTATAAAAGGAATTGCTAACAATCAGATATTTTTTAATTACAATTGGTAGTTTTCATGAGACATTTAATCCTCAATCAATTAACTTTTCGCTAAAAATTTACAAATAGAAATTTATTTTTTTAAGATTACTTTAGTTAATATTAAGTTAAATATGACTTGACTTTATATGTAAAGGACAAATTGTTGCTTAGTTTGTTAAATTTAAAATATATTCAAAAACCTTTTAAAGGAATATGAGGAATAGAATTCTCTAACTAGTTATTGTTCTATCATTTTATCAGCAGCCAAAATATTTTTAGATTTTTCTTAATAAATCATTGAAAAATCCAGTTTTATGTATTTTCATAAAATATTTGTTATTTTCAGTGATTGTATTTTTTAGGAAATTGATATGCCATAGTTTTGATCAGAAATGCTCAAGAATTTATTTGAACAATTATGTTTGAAAAAAATATGCTGTTCAAATACTGTTTTATAAAATTACATTTAAAATATGTCAGTAACATTTGTGTAGATAAGTATATGCGTATTATAAAAAAAATTATCGCGTAGAATAATTAAATTACAAAATTATATTATAATTGAAGCATGATAAGCTTACATAGTTAAAAATAACATGCTTTATATTTTTAATAAAATAATTCTAAATATGACCATTAGTTTCAAAATCATAAAATATTGTTAAACTTAATAAGGGAATTAATTTCTTCAGTTACCTGGCTTGAGTACCTTTTCTCGTGCTTAGCGAGATAAGTTACATTAATCTTTTCCCAAATTTTCATTATGAATTATATGCAAAATTAAATGAGCATACATTTTATAGTGCAAGTGGGAATCACCGTAGAAGATTAAACATGCAACTGCTTAACTTAATACTTGCAGGCAACTAATTCTTAAGAAGCGTTTATGATGGACTCTTACAATTAATTTAATTATCTTTTCGTTCACAGCTTCCTCGTAAATTGATTTTTATTCTTATTATACTAGTATTTGTAGCGCGCTAAATTCTAATTTGAATATAAATGTCCTGAACATTACAAAGGCTTAAATTTATACCCATTATTCTTAATTTAAATTTTAATAGTAAAAATATCCACTTCATTGGTGGCATTTTAAAAACTTTGTTTAAGATGTAAGCATCAAGAAGTAAAGGATTTCATGAGGGTTTATTGATTAAAAGTTATAATTAAATTACATAAAAATGAACAGTCATTATCTGACATTTGAGTTAGTCATTATTTGATAATTTGTGGGTTAAAGCAAAAGGGAAATATCTGGTATGTAATAAGTTAAGACTGAAAATTATCAGAAAAATAATAATTTTTATTTGAATATATTTATAAAGCTAGTTTTACAAATTTATTTTGTCTTCTAATTACCATAATATGAGAAAATTGATACTTATAATGACTGTCAATTTTTAAACTTACTTTAACAATCACTTTAAGCGTGAATTCAAAAACTCACTTAACTAAATATTAACAATATATATATTTTCTTAAACACTAGTTTGGAAAGTACTCTCTACTTTGATATTATAACATAACAAATTAAATAATATTTTATTGAAATTATAAAATTATTTGACGATAATAGTACAAGAGACTTCCTTTGTTTTAAATATGCAATGTATGCTAACTCATTTGATTGATTATTTTCTAGCATACATGCCTGTAAAATTCCTCTTTTTTGATGAATTTTTAAATACTAAAAGTTTATTATTTAATTTTTGAATTTCAAAAAATTGAACAAAAAACAGGTGAAGAAAGCCATTTAGAAAGAAAGGAAAAAAATCCTTTCTCTTAACCAAGATTTTCGAATCAGTAAATGCAAGCTCTGATCAAGAAATCTAATTCAATTTCTCAAAATCTGGTCTTTTTTTATTGAGTTCAAATGCAAACAAAGAAATCTGGAAGCATTTTACTTAATTGTATTTTATATCCTTGTATTTACCTGTGGTAATTTTTATTGTTATTTTTGGTGATTTTAGATAAGATATATATATATATATATATATATATATATATAATATATATATATATATATATATATATATATATATATATATATATGAAACTACCTCATGTTGTATGGTTCTTGATTACTAAAATGCCAAAAATATCGATTATTAGCATTATATAAATATCCAGATAGAACAGCAATGAGAAATAAAATTATAAATGTGTTGTGCATTGTCAGCACTTTCATTCCTGAACGGAGAGTATTATAATGAAGCTCAAAACAATTATGTTAAATATTTCTGGCATAATTAATGACAAATTAGTTGTCATGCTTCGAAAAATAAATGATGGCTACATCTGCATTTATAAAGCATTTTCATTCTGAAATTTCTCTGGGATGCACAATACTCGTATACAGTGTCAATAATGTTCAAAGAATGATTAAATAAGACATTATCTCCTACTTTTGATTAATAAAGGAGGCAATCTCGTCTACTTAAAGACAAGAACCGACGAGGTCTACGCTGGTCTCTGAGTCAGTCTTTTTCACACAAACACACAAAACTCCATGAAATAACAGAGCTCCCAATTTCTTCATAACCAAACTCTTCATTGGAAAATTAGACTACAGATTTGTTCATGAGGAAAATGAAACACATCTTTCCGGTGCAATCATTCTGTGAATCATTTGTGAATGTGATAAAATTGTAGAAACGTCATATCTTCAACGAATGTATGTGAGGAGAAAAAATGTCTGGAATAATGGAATCATCAGTGTCTGAACAGATTATATCTGAGAAATAGTAGTGGGAAACTGATCCAAATTAGTTATTTATTGCTAAGGATTTACCCTGTCGAGTATCAACAAGCGTCAGGGCACTAAATGAATGACAGTTTTATTAGGATATTCACATTGTCACAGATTTCTTCTATTAACTTAAACGCCTTTCCAGCAGTTTAATGTATTTTCTGAAGTTAAAATTTTTGTTTAATTTAAGAATGTAACTATATTTTTCTTATAAAACATTTTTATCATTTTATTAACTGCAAAATAGAGTGAAAACACATTTTGAATCATGATTTAAACTTATTACTTTCAAAAATGTGTTATGTGTCTATTCATATAAAAATAATTTAAGAATAAAATAATTTGAAAAAATAAATTAAGAATGAAATAATATCTGGATAAATATTAATATTCAAGAAAATTCTCTATGCAATAAAATAGTTATATTTACTACCTATAATTTGAAAGATATAAATGTTTTATATTTACGAATGTTCCCTGTTATGAGAGTTACATTCTTATACTTAGATGAAATAAAAATTTCCAATCAAGTTAGAACTTAGTCGAATCTATTGAGGTCTTAACTATTCGCAAAGATGACTACCGAAAGGTGTATAATAAAAATATCTGCTCTTCTCTCTTTTTTCTGACACCTGTGGCTTGTTTGTTGTACTGTTGATTGATGGCTGCCGTTTACGGTTCAGTGGAAAATTGTTGGGTGGGAAAAATATGGAAGCATCTACAGCGTAGAGGAAAGATCACTTCATATCGAGTAGCAATAGTGGTGGCAATAATGGAGTTGTTATCGTAGAATTAAAAAAAAAGTAGTGTGACTTTATCTATTGCGATCCAGAGTATGACAGCCAATACCTCGCAGTTTTCCAAAGAACTGCCGGTTGCTTGTCAATAGTTGAGTTATCGGAACTCAAGCTAAATAACCACGCGACCGTATCGAACCAAAAGTAATGTTGAAGTCAGGTTTTTAGATTATAAAGAATGGAGGGTACTGGCAGCTACTGATTTATCACTACAGAATTTTTTTAGTGTGCCATACGTCGAATTACGATTTGACTTTTTTATGTTTTGAAATAATATCCGCAACTTGTATACATCTTTTGAAATATCGGCTGCGTTATATGTGCGTAAAATTTCATTTTTCTTACTCACTTATATTTCTCTCGCTTGCTATCGTTATTTAGTTACTTATTTTTAGAGTGTCAAAAACAGGTTACGCCCCTCTATAATTTAGTGATTTGGGATCCTGCTGTTATTTTGAAATACATTAAATCCATTTATAATATGGATTTGAGAGATTAATAAACAGCATACTTGCTCCTTCACATTTGATTAATGATGACAGTTTAAGCTTTGGATAAAGATTTATAATTGGGAACAAGTTGCATTTAGCAATTGAACCTAACTAATTGTATGCATATGTAATATTTGGATTAAAATGTAATTATTTGAAATCTAAAGTTGAACTTAAAATTACTTTGAAATGCTTATATCTGAATTCAGCGCTGTTATTTACATATATAGTAATAAATTAATTTTAGTTTCATTATAACACTTATAAATACAATAAAAAGGCACTCAGTCTATTTAATAGATTTAAAATAAAAGTGCATTTGTTACAGAAAATTTATGAATCAGAAATGATATATTTTTCTCTATTTGATTAACAGTTTAATTACCTAAAAAGATAGTAAAATTGATTTGCTTTAACACTTAAACGGGTTAGAAGGAAACACAAAAATGCCCTTATTACTAATAAATTTATCGCAATAACCTTTTATTTTGGAAAGAAATTTTGAAATTTATAATATAATTGTGAAAATATGTCATTTGGTTGATTCAATATAAAATCACATATTTCATTATCAATTTTCATACTCCTCAATATATATTTCAATATAACTGAACAGCTCTTTTACACCTAAATTAAAAATAATTTTAATTACGCTTCTGTTACGCATAGTTATTACCGTAACTTAGAAACATAGTATAAGCTTCTATAGTGGTATTAATCCTGGTCACAAATACTGTTTAGTCCTCTTAGATGCAAATGAACAAACGTAAAAATTGTAATTTTCAGTGTCATTTCTCGTGTCACATTTATATGAAATATTGCAATTGTCTTCAAGTAATATTTATTTCAGTTCATCCAATCAAAGAAATTCAAGAAGGAAACTTTATTTTCAACGTTCAAATTCTCTTTTCCTCCAAATTAAGCTTTTCTGAGGAAGTGCGTACAGTAATTATAAAGTTTGTTACAACTCCACTTTTCACAGACAGCTTCCAGCTTACTTTAAGAAATCAAGTTGTGAAATGAAAATTCTTATTTGATTCCAAATTTAAGAACGCTTGAGAAAAGTGAAGAAAAATGAGAAGTAAGAATCAGCAAAGCTTAAATTTGACGAATGAGTTCACCGTCAAGCGCTCCCATTTCATTTTCGAATAGGACGTTTCATTTAGAACGAGAATAGACTAAGAAAAATTGTGAGTGAAGAACAAACTTTCTCAAATAGAATCACGGAAAGGCTGCCCCCCGGGTATGTAAGATGATGAAAAAGCGAAGAATGGAAATAAAGAGAAAAATAATAGATGAAATGGATGTTAAGACGCTAGGTTCTTTTAAAATCTCTTCAAACTATATCCGGGGATAGAAAAATAAATACAAAATGATTGCAGGCTCAATTTTTGGTTTATTTAAAATATTCGATCATTCATAACTTTGACTTCATACTGAGTAAATGTTAGAGGTGTCAAGAATAGTATGAGTATGCTAGTTTGTATTTTTGAAGCATATTTTTTATTTTTTTATTTAAAATTAAATTCTTGACAACAAAATTCTTTCAAGAGATGATAACTTTCATAAAAATTAAACTTCTTTCTACATCGATCAATATTATCAAGTCTACTAATGCATTACTTTTGGAAAGGAGATCAGGTATCTCCATGCCTGTACCCAAAAAAGTTTTAAGCTATCAAAATTATCCTGTGTGTTAAGCTGCTATCAAGTTTTAATAATAAATATATGTATATATATTTTATGTGAATTAAATTATGCTACTAATCATTAAAGCATTATATATTAAAATTGCAATTTGTATTAAGTGCAATTTGTATTGCAATTAAGTCTTAAAATGTTTTCCCTTTTTTTCTATGAAATTAATGAAAAGCTCTAACTTAACTCAACTGAAAAATTCCTATTTATTTGTGTTTAAAAATTAATATTATGACCAGCTGTATTATGCATTGAAGTGGCTACATAATTCTTAAAAGAATAAGTATAAATATGTTCAATTAACAGATAAAATCTTTTACAGATAAGTCTTAGTTTTAAAAATTCCTTTTATTTTCTAAGCGACTCAAGAAACTTTTTATTCAACCATTAAATTATTTTCTTGATTTGTAAACACTTAAGCTTTGTTTTAAAAATCATAAAATTATCTTACAAATTAAATAAAACATTTTAAATAATGAATAAAATACTTTTTCCGAAATATAATATATTTAATAAAATATAAGACATCATTTTATCCAAATAAGATTTTTATGGTACATCACAGCATCATTTAGGAATTTATAATACACAAATTCAATCACGATTAATAACTTGCAAAAATTAAAGAAAAATTAGTAAATACATAATACTAAAGCAACAGCTATCGACATAACTTAATAAACATGTATAATTCATGTTTAAGCAGATTATTTTACTGACACCGATATAAATTTATTAAACGGCCGAGATAACAGTTAATGTGACTGCTCAGTGACAGTGACTGTCACTGAAATGAATACTGATCTGAGCACAATAAACTCTGCTTAAAAGGAGATAATCTATTAAAAATCAATTTAAGGTAATAGACTGTTATGAAGTTATTAAATATAAGGAAAGATCAGGCATTTATTGTATAAATAAATTTAGTATTATCAATACTCTGTTCCTAAAAAGATATTATTTTTGTTAGGAAAACACAAATTTCAAAAGTTTAGTTCATAATCGTAGCATAATTAAATAAATACAGCAAGTTAGCAAATACACCAGTTTTATAGGATATATAATCAATAACTTTGTCACATTGATTAATTAATAATGATTGATTGATTACTTAGATAGTCCAACAGGTTATATTCCCAGTTGTCAGTGCCATATATGTTTACATTTTCTGCAAATTAGCTAATAAGTGGGAAAGTTTAATACGATTTTGACATATTAGATGACCAAAACAACACCTGTTATACCTCATCGATGAGACATTTATAAGCAACAGTTTTATTTTGATGCGCTTATATATTTAATAAAAAATTTGATAATATTACTGTGAATTTATACTAATATACATGATATGAATTTTACAAGCAAGTATGATTCCCATATTAATTTAAATTACAAAAATGTATTTACACATAATATAACAACTTTTGAAGTGGGCTCCGTATAATAAATGGGTTTCCTTTTCACTGGAACCCTGTGACAAATAATCAATAATGATGTGACATTCATTAGTATGAGGCCTCATTTAAATAATTAAGAAATTAATATAATGATTTAATAAGAAATATCAATTTTATCTAAAATGATTTTGTATATTATTATTTTTATTAAATTAAAATATCACTTAAATATTTAAGTTTGGCATTAAAATTTAATTTTTTTCATTATAGCAACATGTCTCCCATTAAAGGAAGAAACAAATTTAAGCTGTAACATTCACTTTATATAAAATAATTACATCATACAACTTTCTTAAATTGGGGAAATGTAGTTGGTTTGATAAAAAATATTACAAATCCAACATAATTTTTTTAAACTAAAATTGCATTTCTTAATCAATAGTGTTTTAAATAACAAAGTCTTAGAAAATAAGTTTTGGGATCCTGATAAAAAAAATACCTCTAAATCATGTGCAAAACCAAAACACAAATCTTTTTGCAAAAAAATGAAAAAAAATTAAAATATGTTGCACCTTATACAATTTCACAATATTCTCAAAGAGATAAGAGGCATATCATTTGATACCCAACGTAAATACATTTTAGTTATTTTTAACTTTTTCTTCAATTATTCCATTTGTATAGTGCCAATAAACATTAGAACATTTTTATTTGATCAAAACATAAATTGTAGGTAATAAAAAATGTTATAAGACTTAATTATTTTATAAGAGAGAGTTCAGAAGCTGTTCCAATTTTAACAAATTATCGTACTCTTTTCAAAAAACAGTTTTGAATAAGATAAGATAATTTATCATTACTTTAAAAATTAGTGTTTTACGTCATATAATTTTACAAAAAATTAAATGTTTTTTTCCAAGTATAAATATTTTAATCACATTTTTTACAGTAAAATAATTAATTGAAATAAAAGTCGTTATGAAAAAAAAAGATAATTTTTACGTAGTCTTTCAAATGACATCAACAAGGGCAAAAAGGTAATTAGTGCAAAAAAACTATGTTATTATGATCAAAACCTTTAATTGAAAAACTATTAAGCATGACACATAATAAAGAGTTATTGTTTTTATTAATTTTATTTACAGATAAATAGATATATGTGTACCCATAACTTAGAATTCTAATTATTTTTTTGTAATTAAATACCTGTAATGCATGTAATTATTAAATGCATGTAATGTTTTTTAAAACATAGTCAGGTAACGTGTTATTAAATTTAATTTTAAGTTTTCATACTATATTAAGAAGTAGCTAATAGGCTTCCTTATTATTCATTTAGATTGAATCAAATCGGCAATTATGTAGTGAAATGTATTTATCAAACTTAGAAGAGAGTCTCTTAATTTTCAAAATCATATGTAGTAACTGCACACATTAGCAACTGAAAAGTTTTAATGTTTTACTTATATATATATATATATATGTATATGTGTGTGTGTGTGTGTATATGTATATATATATATGTGTGTATGTGTGTATGTGTATATGTGTATGTATGTGTGTATGTGTGTGTGTGTGTGTGTGTGTGACAATACTATTAAACTAGAAAATGTCATTTTTCACATGTTTATACGTAAGAGAATTACGAGGAAATATGTAATAAGAAATATATTTAAGACTAAGGAAAATATGCCGTAAAATTTTGTGTATACATTTTGCACCCACAAACATTTTTTTTTGTTGTAGCTTGTTTATGTTGATTAAAAAATAATATAAAATACGAATTTTGAATAACAGGTTTAGGTGTCAACCTTTGTCTTCACCAATCTTTGAACTATAATATCCTAATTTAAAATTAAGGCGCATCTTAAATTTATAATACTTATTTTATGGTTCAAATATGACGTAAGTACCATTTTGTTTGACGCATAGTCAAGTAAGGAAATCTATAACAGAGTGAAACTAGTGAATTCAAATTCATATTATCAGAAAACAATCAGATTCTGCATTTAGTTACAAAACAAACATAAACTAAATGAAATATTAAATTAAATGTCAATGAGGATAAAATAATTCTAGCCTATTATTATACAGATCTATGTGAAAAATAGCACGGTGAACAGTTAATACCTTTTATAAAAGTGTTCATTGGTGCGACACTAACCTATATTGTTGATATATTTAACTTTTCAAAATCAACTTCTATATCAGGTAAAAAAATGGTTGTAGAGTTGTAAACAACAACTCTCTCTAAATGTAGTTTTCAAATGAGAAGATCAACATTTCTTAGATAATAGTAAATTGTACATAAGCGTTATCTGAAGCTATATAACGGGCAATTAGAAAATATTTACAGTGAAATAAAAATAATTATCTGAATAATACATTTAGTATATCTATGTATTTGCATACAAATTAAATCTTACAATAAGTTTACGAGAAAAGTAAAAATCCTCAAATAATATACATTATGGACTAAAAGTGACACATTTTTTTTACTTAATTATCACACACACACACACACACACACATACACACACACACACACACACACACATATACACACACACACACACACATATATATATATATATATATATATATATATATATATATATACTTGTGCTTCAGTACCTTTATATGCCTTAATAATTTAAGAAAACTTATTTGCTATTTAAAATCTTGGATACGCCTATACATCTGTGCCTTATAAAGAATTATTAATAAAAAAATAAAAATAATTTTATATATATATATATATATATATATATATATATATATATATATATATATATATATATATATATATATATATATATATATATATATATATATATATATATATATATATATATATATATATATATATATATATATATATATATATATATATATATATATATATTTTAGATTTTCATTTTTCTGAAAAAGTTGTGTATATGTGAATCATTTCCTTTCTACACATTTACACAATCATTTTGTAAATGTAAACTTACACTCTTTTGAATAATTTGAAACATTCTAAATTTTGAACAAAAATCAAGACGGGATATAAAATTGTAATTTTTCAATATATAAACACAAAAATTGAATTTCTAGAAGGAATGAAAATGAAAGAACTTATTTCTGTGGAAATTGACTGCTTTCCTTAAAATCTGATCATGCATTCAATGAAAAAATAATATAAGTGAAATAGTTTCTTCCCTGGTGATTATTTTCCAGCCAGAATTTCTCAAACAACTATTGATGTATATTTTGCAACTTAAAAAATTATGACTTCCTCTCCAAATGGTACCTTGCAAAGCTCTACATCTTACTGAAGGAAAAAAAACAAGTATCTTTGTTTAAAAAAAATATTTTGTTCAGATGACTGACTGAAGGATCCTCAAAACTGCTGAAAGATGAAATGATTGTCAACTCTTCGTAGGAAAAGAAAGCTTTGATGAGAAATTTGAAAAGAAAATTGTGTCATTCTTATCAGGTCAGAAAGCTAGGCTGACGTCATTTAGCATGCTTCAATAGTTTCGCCATTTTTATGAACTACTAATTAGTGAAGATTCTCGCCCTTCCCCAATCTCTGCTGACATTATACAAGGCGCCTGATAAGAGATTCCTCAATAACTCAATAGCTTTACTAAGGTAGAATTCTGAGATGAATCGACCAATAAGCTTTTATGATCGAATATGACAATGGTGCGAGCACGTGTTTTTATTACCATGGAAAGTTTCTTCCTGACTATTAAAAGTTACTTTTATCTTTCTCATTTCTTTGCTCTTTTTCAGTCAATGATTTTTTTAATCATTGTAAGGCAACCATTATTTGCCATTGACAGCTTTTGAAATAGTAGCGGAAAATATTTCTGAACACAATTCTGGATGCCACTTCTTTACCGTTTTCTGAATTTTAAAATCAACTAAATTTCTTGAAAATCATCATGAGCTGTGGCAGTTTTATTTTTCATGAAAATTAAATTTAAGAAACTGGTATTCTTAGAAAAATATAAAGTTAATTTCTTGAATAATAATTTGGAATAAAAGATTGTTTTGCTTTATATCTAAAATTATTTCCATTAAGAACTCAATCGAAAAGCAATTATGGAACACTTGACAATCAATAATAATTGGTGGGTGAAAATCTAATAAATTCTTTCTGAATTATTAATAATCGATAGAGAAATATATTTTATATGTGATGACAAACTCTATATTTATGAAATGTGTGTTCTCTTTATATAACGTGATTAATTACCAATTTAGTTAGAAAATATATATTTAATAGATTGAAAAGAACTTTTTAAAACTCTCAAGATAAATAATTGTCATAAGATTTAAATGTTTGTTTTGTGTTAGGAAAATATTTATTGAATGAAATAATACACAATTATTGGGAATGAAGACGTCTTTTGAGACATGTGAAAATAAGATGAAAAGAATGATTTAATTTCATACTTTGTTGCAATGTGTCAAAATAGTACTTTTTCAAAAACTGAAAAAGACTGTATTGTTATTTATTATTAGTAACATTACTGTTGTTTAAAAAATAACTATGAAATCTAAAAAGAGAGTGCATCTAATGGATTACACTTTTTTCTCTACTCCAAACTATTACACACAGATGAGGCAAAAGAATTCTCGAGTTCTTGAAGCGATCTAAGTTCTGGAACGGTATGAATTGCAGTTTCAGTATCTTTACCGTGATTTCAAAGCATTGTTATATGGTATGAGTTAAATTTTTGAAATGAAACAGCTGTGATTTCATTTTATCCAGATACCAACATCCTAGTATTAGTTTCAGATGAATCCGTGCAGACTTTCTGAATTTAAAGTCAATATTTGATCAAATATTCTATTTCATTCATATATTCAGCAGACCTACTGAAAAATCTTTTTCATATACACTGTTTTACATGATTTAAGTTAGAACTTTTCTAAACTATTAATCATTTTATATCTTCATACAAACTTAAAATGAGCTTCCTTAATATTTAAAGTTTATTTTGGAAGGGAAATCTTCAGAAAAGAATCCAGTAAGAGGAAAAAATTTAAAACTAATTTAGTTCGAGAAAAATGCATGTAGCTCGACATTATCTCGTTAACTAAAGATTAATAATGCTGTAGTTTTGCATGTTTTTCATGAATAATTTTATGCGATTGCTTAAAATTTAATCACTATTAGAGATTCCCTTACTTAACTATAATCAAGATAATAGTAAGTAGTTATTTTAAAATGATTCATCAATCATTCATTTCACAACAAAAATTACATTTCATTGCTAATAAATCTTTAATTTTATACATAGTATAATATGTTTACTTCTTTCTAAACTTGATTCACTTGATTTCATAGAAAATACTAAAATTGGTTTTTATCTTTGAAACAACAATGTCTTGAAATGGAAATAATTTACCAATTTTACCAATTTTTAAAATGGATTTAATTTACCAATTCTAAAATTGGTTTTTATCTTTGAAACAACAATGTCTGGAAATGGAAATAATTTACCAATTTTACTGTGTTCTATCATGGTTACGCTGATAGTTACAGACGACATTTTAGTTCTTATTTAAAGAGAGAGCTACATAGTAGAAAATATATCCTTAAATATCTTTTTCTTACTTTTAATTTTATTGTGAAAGAGTTCAATTTGTCTAATGAGATCAGTTTAAGGTGTCTCCTTCTCTACATATTAAATATCAATATTAGTTGTCGAAATGCAGATAATAAAATAAATCTCTTTTAAGATAACGCTGAATCCGAATATTTGACAAATTCAATTTGAATCTTTAATTTTCTACCTCATTATGTAATTTGCTTCTAAGAACAGTTAGTTTGAAATATTTCATGAAATAAAGCAGCAAATTAAATTTCTTATAAATAAATAAATATTTAACCTGTGAGACAGTTATAGTAAAATTTATCAAAATGTAATTTTTAATAGTCGCATAAATCACTTTGTTAACATATATCAGCTTAATTATATATACACATCTAGAAATGTCACTTTGAGAAAATTTTATTTTAGATTTAAAATATCTTTTATTGTATTAAAATAAAATTCAAAATAATATTTTTGCTTTTTCATATTTTTTGAATAGATTTTGTATAATATTATGATAATTCAAAATTAAAAATTTGTAAAGAAAATGCAATAAAGTGATAATAAAATTAATTTTATTACTTTTTTAAGTAAAAAAGTATTAAATCATATAATTATTTAGGATTTAATAAGACTTATGTTTACAACAAAATTTATTGCTATGGAAATAATGAATATGGAGTGTAATTAGGTTATATGAAATCGTTTAATTCTTTATTTCCTTAAATATCTGGTTTTCGGCTTTTCTGAATTCTAAATATTAATTTCTTTTGCATATTTCTAAATAAAATAATTCCAGAACTAACAATTTACATGCTTACAATACAACTTTTGCTTTTTATTAATTATTTTTAGAAAGTTCATAAGCAAAAAGTGTGCATGAATTTTAATTACAAAGTTTTACTTAAAAATCAATTGTTTTTGAAAAATAATGTATTTAGTAACTATTAAAATTGTGTATATGTATGTGTACTTACAGAACTTAAATTAATTTTTGACGCAATTCTTTAATTAAATATAATTTTATTTATGATTATAAGAAGTACTTGTTTGGATTTTGGTATTTTTACATGTTGATCAGTACGAACTGCGGTACATTTCAATACATTTAACATTTCGATACAAACGAGGGCGATACATTTATTTTGTAGATTTATATATTTAATTCCAGCACATAGTACCATAAATTATATTTAACATGTGGATATGGTTTGAAAAGAAATTCTAATTTTACTCAAGAAAGAAAGTAATTTTTAGATACATCCATGAATCAAAACAGGAGTACTTCTATGAAAAACATGCATGTCTCTCTCTCTCAAAAATAAATGAATAACTGACTACTACATTAATTGTTTTTAACATAAAAACTTATCAGAAAAGCAATATAATATTATTGGCAAAAATTACGATGCATTGACTTCTAAATAATATTTTATAGTCATAAATGAATTAACTGATTGATTTTACAGATATGCAGATTAAAAAGTTAGAGTAAATTTAAATTCATTTAGAGCATCACTATTGTTAATTTTAAAAATTTTTTTCATTGGTGAATAAGATACCATGAAAAATAGAATCATTATAGAGTACCATTTTTAAAGAAAATATAATTGTATTGTATAATACTCATTAAATGTTTACATGAAAAATTATTAAGTCATTTAAAGTTTCTTAAATTTAAAATCATCGTGTGTTACTCAATCATCATTTATGAAAAATTTTGAGATAGGTTTCAAATTGACAATATATCAATTATCCGGCAAAAATGTACAACACCATAGTAAGCAAGGTAAATAACAAGGTAAAAGAAAGTTCCTCGTTACACATCTTTTATCAAATAACACATGACTTTACTTTGGAAGTGTCAACGTTTTAGCAATATCTGCGTCATTTTAGCTCTCCGAAAGAAAATTTCTTTGCTGCACTTTGATTAAAAAACGATACTATCAGCCGGAGAGAGAAAGTAATTCCCAGTGAGAGAAGCTGCTATCTTCGTTGCATATTTTAAGAAAAGAAAAATTCGATTAGGACCCAGACGACTCTCAAAAAGGCGAGCGTCGAATCCAAATTGGTTTACTCATAATATATATATGCATATACATATATGGATCTTGCCTTGGCTAAGAAATGATCAATCGCTACATTTTAACACGTGTAATTCTCGGATATTTTACACGGCTCGCAACACCGGCGATGGAAATTCGACATAAATTGAGAGACGCGATATGCTCGAATGTTTCCGCTTGCCTTTTCCTTTTTAACCCCAAAAACAGTCGATACTCTAATTAACGATCCACGGCTGTTCGAAAATTAGCTAGATTTAGAGCAGGGTGTCGTTTGCTAAGCTTCTCAAAGCCACGAAAGCAAAAGGAAAATCAAGTTAGAAAATCATGCTGTTTGAGGTGGGGGTGGAAAGGATATTTCATGGGTGGGTGTGCGAGAGGAAAAGCAAGGCAAGAGTGAGTGGATGGAGGGAAACGAATATGGCTTTATCGATTTTTGATTAAAACTCTCCACGTCCGTCATTATTGAACGGTTCTTTCCCTGTAACTACAGTGAATTATGTTCGGCGTATTATTAAAGAAAATTGATTTAAACATCGATGACACAAATGACACTAAGAGGTAGGGAAGGGACGGAGGATGCTCTAGGATGTGATTGCAGAAAGGAAGAAAAGAACTTCAAATATCGAGAGGCAAATGTTCAATAAAATATCTAAAGTGTCGCCGAAGGTTAAGGCTGATGATACGTCTTTCCAGTGAATGGTATTCTGACGGAAATATTCGGCGCATATTGCGAGTCCATCAATTGATTAGGCGACGCTTTCCTACTCAAAAATGCTTTCACTAAATTTAGCCTCAACCTTTTATACTCGGAGTCACAGATGTCACTTCTCGTAAATCATTCCACTAGAGGACGAATCCAGTACAAAGGAAAAACTTTAATACAGTCACAACAGGATTAAATTATTATTTTTCTCTCGTGCGCTCTAGTTCAATATCTAATGGTTATATATATTTAAGTCATGTGACAGCATGCATCATTTGAAAGTAACATTTTAGAATGAAATCCTTAATAAACTAAAGAATTTTATTTTTTGGAGTATGCTTTAAAGAAGAAAACTCAACAGGATTATCTCCTATTCTATATGTTAATAACCTATTTTATATTCCTTAGAAGTCTGATATTGCTCTTTAAAAGTATCATATTTGAATACATTGTTTTTGGAGTAGATATTCGAGATTAAAAAGTTATAAATAATAAGATATAAATAACTTTAAATTTGCTAAAAAGATAGCAAAAACTCTACTAATATTAATTTACACCCAGAAGTATTAAATATAACGTCATCACACACCATGTTTGAAATTTTATAAAGCGATAATTAAGATTTATGTCCAACAAAGTTAAACAAGTAACTACAAACAATACTTCTCAAACATTTGTGTCATAAAATAATTCAAATTAGTGGTGAATATAATGCTTAATTATATACATAACGCTTAAAGTTTATTTTTATTGCATAGTATCTGTGATTTTCTACACCAATTCACTTTTCATCACACCTCTGTTATTCATGCTTTTTGGATAGAGATTTGTAGATATTATTTTTTTCGAGCAGTTAGGAATTGCTTTTGGTGTTTCTTATATTTGTTCCCCTTAGATGATATAAATCTAGTTTTTGTTTCGGTATCAATCACGTTTCTTATATATCTGAAAGTCAAAAGGAACATCGGAGGAAAAAAGGAGGAACAAACTAAGATCACGCACACAAGCTTCTGCTTTTTATATAATTTAATACTATTTCTTCTCAAAACTTAAAAATTGGTCATGAGTCTTTGAACTACTTCTTTCCACAAAGTTTGTGTTTTCTTCTGTAACGACCTATTCTTAGCTTAACAAAGTACTCGTAAAACTTCTATAAATAAACACATAAGCAAAGTTCAACAGTGAGTTAGAACAGAGTAAGTCTCTAAAGAAGTTGGTGTTCTTAAACTAAGTATTTGAAGTGAACTTACTTATAAAACAGTATTTTTTTGGAAGTTGGATCAA
Source organism: Latrodectus hesperus (assembly GCA_037975125.1). Lineage (NCBI taxonomy): Eukaryota > Metazoa > Arthropoda > Arachnida > Araneae > Theridiidae > Latrodectus > Latrodectus hesperus. Next base: position 57,130,973 of record CM075859.1, on the reverse strand, counting down.
ATGACATGCATTTTTGACGAAAAATACATATTATTTGTAATGTGTATTTTTCATTTAATTCAAAAAATTTCATAGTAAGCAGATTTAAAATAGTAAATCATATTCTAAGAAATTTTAGTTCTTTCAACATTGGGATCCAATTATTTATTTTTTAAAGTAATTAGAACTTTTAGCTGTTAATAAAGAAAAATTATGTTTATTCATATCTATATAATTAGTATTCAAGCAATATCTATTATTTAATATATGTATATGCATAAATTTTAACCTGACACATCTTTCGTTTTAGAAATTTTATTTTATTTAATTTTTATGTAAAATCATTAGTTAAAATTTTATACTTTTAATTAATAGCATTAAAGAAAATAGTGATCATTTGTTTGTAAAACTAAAATTAAACTTTATAAGGAATTATATTAATTCGAAATTATAAGTAATGTTGGCTAATAACTTCAAGAATATTTAAGTTATTCCTTAATAAATATTATAAAAATAATCAGGTTGATGGTAAATCGGCATTCTTAAAAAAATTGCTATTTGATATGATATTATTACGCTTCATTCGATAACAAAATTGGTGGTTTTTATTTTTTATTTTTTTATTAGTAAATTGATATTAGCATTAACTCTTCTGTAATCTTAAGAAAAGTTACTAATTATTTCATAAGCAAAAATTAAACATTTTGAACAAATTTCCTTGAAAATTATGAAAGAATAAAAATATAATTATTGTTTAATTAGGCATAAATTCATACTAAAATATCTTTTTAACTTGTTACAAATTAATATAAAGCATTTTTTGAGTATGAATCATTTCAAACAGCCATTAACGCAAAAATTTTGATTGAATAAAATGCTCATAATCTCTTTTTAATCTTAAAAAAGCTACCGTTTAATCCTACATAGAGTAGAATGACATTCAGATTTTAGTTGGAGTTTCATGTTTAATACTAAGTCATGTTTAGAAAAATATCTGTCCAAAGTGGGGAAAACTTACAAAAAATTTCCAATGTAACACACAGAAGGTAGCACCATTCTTATAGTAGGTTAAATGTGAAATACCATCAGAAATATAAGTATACAGAATAAGTCACTAAAATTTTTTATGTGTAGTTTAATATTTCATTTGCACCTGGAAAAGAGAAATAGTCCTGGTAACTATAACCCCAAATATTTATATCTGCATGTAGGAGAATTTTTATTTGATATTGCCAGTAAATTGTTTGTCATTGACTTCAAATGTAGGGTCATATGCATTCTCTCACTAAATATAAAATATTTCCACCTCAATGAAATGTTTCCATTGATACTGAATACAATAATTTGGCCTTGTAATAGCTTGCATTCTTTAATTACACTGAGTAAAGAAAAAGTCACTTATATTAAAAATTACAAGAATTAAAGTTAAAAATTTTCCATAAATTACATTGACATGAAATTTTTAACAATCAAAGATGCAAAAATGTATTTCTAAGATAGGAGATTTTTTCAGAAAAAGTTACGTTCTTTAGACTTATACTCAGAAAAGTAAATTTATATATCAGGTATTTTCATATTATCTTACATGATGTAATAAATAAAACAGTTTTAGTTTTTCTTTGAATTATATTGTACATCACTCTCGTAAAAAATAAATCAATTTTTTAAAACTTTTACATTAGCATTTTACTAATGATTAACGCATCTATAATTTGAAGAACACTCTTAGATATTCAGTTAAAATACATACTTTTATATAAGTTTGCTTGTTAGTAAATTATCTATGCTTTTAGATACTATACTTTTAGTTAAGTTTGCTTGTTAGTAAATTACTTATGAAAATCTTTTTTTTTTATTTTTGAAAGAAAACCGAAACCTGATTCTGTGTTATATAAGAAACTATAGTTAGGTTTCTAAATTCTTTTTTTATGATTTCATTAGAATGTATATCATATAATAATATATTATAGAAAATCTATAAATTTTATACCGTTATGCTTGTTTTTAATGCACATAATTTTTATATTAATGTGAAATACGAATTTTCAATGAAACTAATGATATTTGAAACTTTACACTTTTTGTAGCTTATTATAGTAATTTTTGTTTTTTTAATTCGGAGAGTTGTATAAGTTTATTTTTTATCTAAAAAGTATTTACATTATAAGTCTATATTGTTAAATAATATAAGATAAAACTAATACAAGTGATTTTGAAACGGTACATAAAACTTTTCAATAACTTTTAAATAATTTCCTTCAATTCGAGAGTATAATAAAATTTAGTAGAGTGGATGAAAGTATGGAGCACTGCTAAAAAAAAGTAGCAGAACACAATCACATTGAAAGCAACAAATGTACACAAGATACATTCGTTATTCAATCTCTTCCTCAATATCCAACAACCTTTTTAAGCAAACCTGATAGATGAGTTTCTACTATAAAATACTGTCCTTTAAAACAAAGAATACATACATAAATAATTATAAATCATTTTCACATTGATATTCTTCTATTTCGTTTTTACAAACTTGGGATAGTAAGCATCAATCCAAAAAATAATCAATTAAATATTTAAAAAGAAGATTATATTTATAAATTTGTAGAGATATTTATATTTAGAAATATTTATATTTAAAAAGACAATATTTAGAAAGAAGAAGAAGATAATTTTCCATGCCAATATAATGGATCTTAAAAACATTTTAGAGAAGTTAGTTTAAAACATAAAGAATGTAAACAGAAATTGATTGTTTTATCACTGTATCAATTACATAGGAAAAAATTATATGGTTAATACATATTCTTTTCTCTAAAACTATTTTTAATTATTTTAATAAAGGCTGGCTTTATTGATATCAAAATTTGGTATTCTATATGAATTTGTATAAGATTGGTAATGGTATATAACTTTATAAAAGCCTTTAGTTCGTAAAAGTAATAAAATTCTATCGTTAAAATTTTTAATACATAATATTTTATATAATTTATTTGTAACTGGATTATTTTAAATAATACTAGATATAATAAGCAGAAATGTGGAAGATATTAGTAATTATTATTCTATAGGAAGTATTTTAAAATATACTTTAGAAATGAAAATGGTTTATATGGAATTTTGAAAGTTGAATACTCACTGATGCAGTTTGTCGTTATAAAGAACAATAACGTAATATAATTTTTAAAAAAGCATTAACCATTTCAATTAATTAAAAAATGTTATGTTCCATTATATTTGATGGAATATTTCAATTATCATAAAACTGTCAAGAGTTAAGTATAAATAACTAATGATCGTCCCACTTCAAATAATTTTTACCAGAGTTGATAATTGTTCGGAAGAAAACTAAAGCTATCTTCAAATTACGACAGTAATGTTCAGATATTTTTTTTTTCAAAACGCTTTTAAGTGGAATTATTTTCTTTTATTGGGCCGTTCTTATTATTAAATCAAATGAACCATTCAGCTTCTCGGAAAAATTTTAATTTACTTTTCATGTTATTCTAACTTAATTTCGTCCCCTGCTGTAATTATAATACTTTGCATATAAAAATAATCATTAAATAAATCGATTTGAAATAAAAATGTTTATAGAATTGAATGGCCTTTCAAGAGTATATCAATGTATATTAAGTATTTTAAATAGTTTTCTTAATAATTGCATAATTTTAAAATAAATAGTATTGTTTAATGTTATATATGTTTAATGAAACGTATCTTTATAAAAATAGAAAAGTATTAAAACATCTTTACTCACGTGAAAAATAAGTCCTCAAAAGCATTTAATAGCTTCTATTCTTTGATAAACGGATGAATTATGTCATAACAAATAACATATTTCTATGTAGTAAAGTAAAAAATTTCTTGTGATTTGAAATTAAAAAGTAAGATTATGAAATATTAAAAATTTGAATAAATAATAAGCAAAATTCAAGTTGTTCAGCATAAAGTAATTAAACATTAGTTAGAAAAATATATAATAATAAATGCACTATGACAATATTTTTTTGATAAAAACTATTAAAGCACCATATATTTAAAATATTTCCCCTATTAGAAAAATTATTTTATTAAATGTTATTTCACACCTATGTCCCCTATTTAATGAAATTTGTATTAAAAGCTACAATTATGAAATTAACTACATAAAAATGAACTTTCCCAAAATATTTGATGTATACATATTTCCTTTTACTTACCGTTTCAAGAAATAAATTTAGTAGAACCATTATTCTACTAAATATAAATAAATAATAAAGTAGAAAAAAATGATTCTTCATACATGAAAAAAGAAAAGAGTGAACTAAAGGATCAGGTGGAAAAAGGAAAAGGAGTTTAAAGACTTGGTGAATCAATCCTATTGCCATATATAAGTCTTCTTCACTGAGGACTCCCTCTTCAAACCACCTGACACCAAGTATCATCTGTTATTCTCACGTTCTTACTTTCTTTTATTCATTTATTCTATAGGAACGTATATCCTAGTTTCCTTATGAGTAAGTGCTAGATTGCGAGAACGGATTATAAGTCAAGAATGTTTTTACAATTATTTGAATCTAGTATATTGTATGCATAAAAGTATTTAGGAAAGAGGGTATAAAAATTTATAAATTTATTTTATTTAATCACATTGGAAAATATTTACAGTTAATACAGTTAAATATTTATACTAAAAGATTATATATATATATATATATATATATATATATATATATATATATATATATATATATATATATATATATATATATATATATATATATATATATATATATATATATATATATATATATATATTTATTTATTTACTTATGTATATGTATATATATATATATATTTATTTATTTATGTATATATATATATATATATATATATATATATAAAGTGTTTTAGACATTTATGTATTTGCGTGTGTGAGATAATTCTAATAATTACTATCATTGGCGCTACGAATTTGAATTTGCAAAAAAGTTAGCACTTTATGCTCTTGGAATGAAACCTACTTACATAAATAGCTTTCTTCCTTATTAAGTTAAAATAATTTTCGCATAATTGTTCATCAATTAATTTTTATACCCTTTATAAATAGTAATACTTTCAAATCATTACATATTTTGTTAAGGTGAAAACAATTTTACCCAGATTTTAAAAATATATTTCGTGGATTAAAATCAAATTTAATCGATTATAAATCACAAAAATTAACCAAAATGCATTAAAGGAAACATATACACTTAAAGAAGTAGAATCAAATAAACCAAAATTTAGATGTATTAAAAATCTTCACATGTCATTAAACAACTTGAGCTATCTGGAAAAATCCCTGTGGACCATATAAAAAAGCCCATTGCTGTAAGGCAAAATACATCTGATTCTTCAACTGCAACTGTCTCATTTTACTAACTACCCTTTTTCTCTGTTGCTCCTTCTATTTTCGTTTAAGCTGACGACCCCCATTCTGATGTCACCCCCATTCAACGTTTTTTTTTTTTACTTTCAAAAGCCAAAAGGCAAAGTCTCCAATTATACCCAAGTCCAGAAAAAGCTAAGTGATAGCTTTAATGCTGTCGACAATGAGAAGAAAAAGACACATTTTTTTGAACTTCGTTTTGTTCATTTGACTTATTTTTTTCTCTTTTCTTACAAACACTTGTTTGTTTCTTTTTTTCATTCACTCAGCGAGCATTGATACACGCAGAAAGTAGCTAAACTGCTCATGTAATTTTATCTTTCTTTATTTTGATTCACTTTTTCAGAAATATTTGTAATAAAAAGGAATTAGTTGACTTTGTTTTTATAAACCATCGCCACTTCTCCTTATTGCATGTTATTGATTCTCCGTAGTTAAGAAGAGGCGGAACAAAGTTAGTAATTTTTAAAAACATAAAGAAAGAAATTTGACTGTGCTTTAAGATTTTTCTCCTGGGCTTTTAGGCGATACAAAAATGAGCTTATATGCGTTTTAAGTAAGAAATTTACGATAGGGTAGAGATTAAGACGGTTCATTAAACAAAATAACAGTATTCTGCGTACGTTTACTGCAGGATAATATTTAATAAAAGAGAAATAATTAGTCTAAAAAATAGACTTTTATAATAATAAAGATTTACAAACAAACATGACGCAAGAAAAGGAGTCTTATTTAAATGGTAGTTAATGTGAAATTTAAATACATTGTAATACCATATTTTCTTTCATTTGATTTTTCTGTTGTTTATAAAAACCTTATACTCAAAGAACAGTTTTGTATTTTAGCTTGAAAGTATGTGATTGCCTTTATATCGATCAAAAATTGACGAAGGCACAATATTTTTCAGGTATGGACACTTTGTGATTGAATTCAATAACGTTAAAAATATATAGTTTTAATATTCACATGCAAATAAATAATAAATTATCTTATATTAGCAAACGAAATAATTTGATACATTGCTTTAAGAAAAGTGTGGATTCAATAAATCTGCCTCTTAGTTTACAAAAAACTGGTGACTATAATAACCGGTATTTTTTAAGAATAAAGATAGTGAAATAGTTGTTCCTCTATGATATTATAAGACTGAGGATTGACTATTATCGATTTAATTTTAAATAATGAAACGATGACTAGTGCCTGACACTTTTGTGCATTCTCATAAAACTGCTTTGGAGTTTTCTGAATTCGTTTTCTGACCACCGAGTCCGTTTTCTGAAAAAGGTCAGCTTCTAAAAGTGTTAACTCTATGTACATTAGAAAATGATTTCGCAATTCAAGATTCAATAACTATTAAATTAATGTCATTCAAACATAATTTTGCACTAAACGTAAGATATAAAATTGTAGAAATAGAATAATATGTCACTTTTACAAGTAAGAAATCTTTAATTTAATAATTTTAACATATTTTGCTGTTACATCAAGACCATATGTTCAATCATATGTATAATTAGGTTTAATGTACATTTTCTGATATTAAATCCTATATTAATAAATAAGAAATATTAAAATCGAATACATAGATTACATTTAATATTTTAATTTCAAAAACTGTTTTAGCTCTTATTTCGCCAGAAAATTTTTACACTGTTACAAAATTCGCAAATTGAACTGTTTTTAAATGCAAAATAAAATAATACAATGAACTGATATGTTAAAAGCTAAATATTGAAGATAGCTTATTAACTGAACTTTGAACTTTTGATAAAATTAAAGCCATCACACTGCTAATACGTTGCCATATGATCACAAGGGTAATAACCTGAGAGTATCATTCATTTAATGATATAAAACTGTGTAGAGATAGCTGAACAAACACAATAAGTAATGAATTAACCTTTTCTATAGATCAGCATATTTTTAAGTGTAACACCATGTAACTTTGTTGGGTACAATTGTATGTAAATGCAAAATCGGTAGTATTTTACCATTTAATTCGTTTTTTGGTAGTTTTAATATATTTCTAATTAGATATCTTTAGTTTATTATATTATTCGATCTATAAGACAGAACTGAATACTAGAATCTGATTATTATTACATTATAATATAAACATTTCTGACTACGTTTATTTTCAGATCCTACATCTTTAGATTGAAGTTAATCTAGAATGCGTTTATAAACATTTACGATGACAGAACTCTATTTTTGCAAATTCTTGCAAAATATTCTTTGAATATCTAAATGTCTTAATAATGTAATAATGTTTATTTGAGAAAACAAGTTACTCTAATAATACACAAATGCTTTGTGAAATACTTATGATCAAGCTATGAACTGAAAGGAAATATTAAAGCTATTATACGGAAAATAATGTGTTCAATTTATAAAAATGAATGATGTAATAAATAGGGTGAAAAATTATGATTGAATTGACGATATATTTGGTAAATAGCTTAGCTGTGAGAAATTATTACCATTACACATTTACATGAAGGAAATTACACATATTTCAAATCAGTTTGAATAAATTTAAAAAATAAATTATATCAAATTAAGCACTTTCATAATTTTTAGTAATTAAAACGTATTTTGATGTTTTCAAAAGGTATCATTTTATGAGGATGTGATAAATTATCTTTAATGTATATAAAATAATATATTTTACATTATTCAAGTTTTTGAAAAAATAGTAGCATATATATTTCTCCCAAATTAACTTAATTAGGTTTAAAAGTACAAAGATATATATAATTGAAATTAAATACATGAGTTATAAGAGAATCAAGAACACACAGGTGTTTAATCAGTAGTATTTTATAACAGAAATTTTACGTTAAAATGTGTGTGTATGTAATGATTTCTATCATCTTATTTTATATGTACTTTTACTTTACAAATTTACAATTTTTAGTATTTTCTTAATTTTGGAGTTTGTTATTAGAATAATTATTTAATTTATTAATTAATACTATATCATTATAAGAATTATTTAATTTACTAGTTAAGTAGTATGAAACAAAATGTTTTTTCTCATTTTAAAATAGTTTAAATTCTTGTTTCCTGATATAAATACAGTTTATACTTACTTTTTTATTTTAAATACATTTTATTATGTATAATAAATAAATATTACTTTAAATACAGTTTTATATATATATATACACTCACACACATACACACACACAAATATATATACTTTCAACCCACTTTCTGAATTTTGATTATTTTATTTAGGTTACAGGACTCAGTTTATCCTGAAACATTTTTGCAGCAATTGTGAGTGTGCTTATAAATGATAAAAATCTTATTTATGTGCTTTATTTAACGTTAGTAAATGTTTGAACGATTTAGAATTTTTCAGTTTTCAAAGCTACTTGATGTTATTCCTTGAATTTTATCCCAGAAAATTCTCAAAATTTCTTTTTCTAAAGAAACTATTTTCATGATTCTATTCTTTTTTTTGTTAAATAACCAGAGTGATACTCTTGAAAATAGATTTTTCTTCCTTACCTCGAAAATAATTTTTGAATTTAAGTAACAGTAATTATATTTTATTTTTCACTAAACAATTATAATTTTAAAATATACTTAACAACTCATTTATTTAGTTATAATTAGTTACTTTACTGATTTTAGCTTTAAAACTATTTGTTGCAATTGTCTTGTACATTGCAAAACGGAGTTATGTATATATATATATATATATATATATATATATATATATATATATATATATATATATATATATATATATATATATATATATATATATATATATATATATATATATATATATATATATATATATATATATATATATATACATACGTTTTATTACAAGACATGTTGAATAAATAGACTTTACTTAAAAAGACAGATAAGATGATTTTTCTAAGAACATTTACCATCATTCATTTTCTGCAACAATTAAATTTATCTAGTAAGAAAAACTATTAAAGCATAGGACTATAATGCATTGATAACCTTATATATTATATGAATATTATGATATTCTGTGCAATGATATTTACCATAACAATCAATCATATGTTAAAAATTTATGTAGCGCTTTTACTAGAACCTGTGTGCATTTAACTATTTTATAATCAATAGCTATTAAAACAACATGTGCTTTTTAAATTTATAAATCTAAAAATTTAAAATATATTGTTTCAAAATATATTGAAATCTAAACAATTGTAGACTACACAGCTGTAGGAAACAATTGTAGAAAAAACCAGATTCAAAGATGAAAGATTCTGTAACTTCTGCTTCTAAATTGTCGAGGGTTCAATTTTCAGCTCGAACAAGGATGTTTGTAGTGGTTCGTAATATACTTTAAACTAACATCAACGTATTTTGAAATATATTTTGCTTTACATTTTTAAGCATGTTTCAATAATATTTTTAATATATATTTAATTTATTAATATATGTTAATGAAAATTTATTTTGGAAAGCAAATTTAAATATTCAACAGCAAAATCTAAGGTAAATTTCAATCGTGATTATTTTACATGGAAGTTTTTCAAACATCGAAAAATAAAACTTTTGATCGAAGGAATATTTCACAAAAATTTTCCACGTAAACTGTAACAAGATAAGGAACGCCGAACAAGCAGTTACACAGCAAACCGCCGTAACTGCTGAAAAATCCACATAGGCTTCTCTCTTTTACATATATTTATTTATATTTTTCGTTCTCAATATTTTCTTTTACATTTAAAATATTTCAGGTATCGTTGCTATACCTGCCCTAATATTTCCCCCTGAATTTAGAAACTGATAGAACTTCAGGTTATTTAGTTGAGAGAGGTATTTCTTTAAGTACTTCAAAGAAATGTAAATAAAAAATATTTGGAAAAAATGTTGCAAGAGTTTTCCAAAAGTAACACAGCTTTTTATCAACAAAAAAAAACTATATTTTTAATCTGTAAAATATTTCTGTTTTTTAAAAATTTGATTTGTAGAGGTCAGTAAATAAATTTTTAAACCATCAATAATTTTTTGTTTGTAGATAATTAATTATCTATGCATATATCTTAATAGTATACAATATATTAAATTGTACAATATATGTTATATAAAGAAGTATAATGAAGTATATAAAGAAGAGAAAAATGTGTGTTTAATCGCACACACACACACATAAAAACAGAGTACTTTAATTTATGTATAATATAATAAGCATTTTAATAAATTGGAATTCTCTTTCTTCTCTTATAAAAAAGATATTTACTGTCGTAAAGAAGACAAATTAATTTTATTAAAAACTATAATTCCAAGTAAAACTTGAAAGTGATATTTACGTATCCAAAAATATACAGGAACATAAATTAAAGTGCATACTAACTAATATATGAATAATCAAAATATGGTTCTTAAAAATAACAATTTTATTATTTAATTTGGTCTATTTTCTTAATAACATATCATAGTGTGATGAGTTTCTAACTCATGTAAATTTAACAGATAAAATTGTCAAGTGTAATAATATTTATCCTTTTCAATTTGTGGTATATACTCAAGAAATGCAAATTAATAATTGACCAATAATAAGTATTATTTTTTTGCTCTTTTAGAATATATATATATATATATATATATATATATATATATATATATATATATATATATATATATATATATATATATATATATAGAATGTGTAAAATATAAAGTTATAACAACTATTTTTCAAGGTAACATACATTGATTTATTTTAAAATGTAATCTTAGTTTCAATAAGGAGTTTTCGGTTTTCATATTATAAATTAACATTTTTTCTAGGAATACAAATGTTTTACATATTTTTATAGCAATGGAAATGAAAATTAGAAATATCTTGCTTTTGATAACATTTAAAGCATATAAAATTATATTATACAGAAAAAAATTCTTCACTAAGGTAAAAACCATGACATTTAACTACTTCAAAATAAAATCTTATGATAAATATGAATATGCCTGATAAGGTTAGTACTCCAAGATAAACAAAAGAAGTGTACTAATAATTCAAAATAAGAAAGAATCAAACTACTGCTTTCTTGATGTATTTTAATCTAATAACATTACTTTACATCAAGATAAAATAGAAATGTGCAAAATGCTTACTTTTTCAGGGTCACTTCAGTGCGTAGAAATAGTCGAATATTAATTTTCAGGAAGTATCATTTACATAAAAATAAGTTTAATATACAGGAATATTTTCAATTGTATTATCTTTAAACAATTCAGTTACAGACAAAAAATTTCATTCTGGGAAAAAATATTGTTCCCTTTTAACCCCAGAAGAAAATATTAAAAGTAATTTAGTAAGTATTGTGGTCATATTTTATTTCAAAAACATAGGTAAATCTCTTGATGTATAACACTCGTGTATATAAATAGTGTTCTTAAAATTTCAGATTCTTTTCTTCCTAAAATTTTCTCTTCGTTGAAAGGAGGCTTAACACGTAAGTTAGCAGAAAGAAGCACCCCACTGGATAATTATGTTGAAGCAATATTTGTTAATTTTTATTTCAACAGAAGTTTCATGTATCATTAATTAAATAATCCTAACTTTATTTCTATTCTACTAAGCTTATATTATTTAGCTTTACAAAGTTATATTATTTAACTGAATGGAGATAAAAAATTTTAAGGAAAAATTAGGAATTTTTACAGCATTAACTACAAATAAATTTGATTTTTTTTCAAAGTTGCAAACAAATTTAACATCTTAAAATTTCTTTATTCCAAATTTTATTTCGATTTGAGATTTATGCAAAATATTTAGGGAAATATTGCTACGTAGTTTATTGCTTACGTTCTACGAATCAATTTTAATTTCAGTATATGAAATATTATTTAAGAGTTGACAATTCAACCATTCACAATGAACGCAAAGTTTTTTTAAGCAGAGAATAATCTGTTTAGTTCAATTTATGGGTTTAAATATCTAGTAATTTTCATATAAATATTCTAATAACACATACATACATATACAAAATCAGACATATTTATGCCTGTAAAATAAATGGGATTTTTGACTGCATAAAAATGTATAAATTCACTTTATTTGAAGGCCACAAACTATTTTATATATATTTATATCAGATTTCACGTAATTCATAGGAAAAACACATATAACACTATTTCATAATTACATTAAATAATTACTTTCAGAAAAATTTTTTTTCTAACAATCGCTCAAAAATTTTTTTATTGAGTAAAATATGAATATAAAATTAGATAAAAAATTAAAAGGAAAATAAAATTAATTTATCTTTGCAAAAAAATTAGATACTTAATCAAAATTAGATTAAAAGAATTCCTACTATAGAGGAAAAAAGATATATATTTTTTGGAATTAACTACTAAAATTTAAACTCTTGTTCCTGATATTATAATTACTAACATTCTTGATATTGTAATCCCCAACAATACTTATAATTATTTTAAAAGAGAATGCATGATAATCTCTTTAAGACAAGAATATATTTGGTACCGCAGTTTTCTAAGATAAAAATGTATATTGATGTTTATATTAATAATGCAATGAATAAATGTAAAGGTAACTTGAAAAAATGAAATTATGGTTTATATAGGTTTATATTCAATATATTATAAATGGGATTCTCGTTAAAAATAGGAAAAAACGATAGATTTTGGGTAACCCTAAAGTGATATTTAAATTTTTGAATATTTATTCTTTTTGTGATAATTTTTTTTGGGGAGAAATTTGGTTTTCATGAATTTTTATGAATGTCTCAGATTATTATATAGTGTGGACTCATATGTAGTTTATTAGTAAGTACATTTTCTCAGGTGAAAAAAAAAGAAACTGTTTGTGTTTTAAGCATAATCATAGCATTTTTCAAATACTGCATTATTGGATACTTTAAAAAATTGTATTATACTGAATTGCGTAATATCTATATTGTCTAAATGAAATGTAATAAGGCACAAACACACACACTACTAGTTGTATCCTTCTCTCTCCTATACTATGCATTTTTTCATAAAAGTAAATTGTGGTGAATAAAAAAATGCAGTACAATATGTTGAAATTTCTGAGAATTATTATTTAGCTTGATGACTTATAGGCAAATTTTAATTTTCTAATTTCATTATATTAATTTTCAAACTTTACTCATACGGATTTCTTAATATCAAATCAATAGAAATCACAATTATTTATTCTTTACACTATACAATTTAATAAACAAAATAAATATCACATACAAATAATATGTATTACTTAATAAATAAACAGCAGCAAAATAAAATTTTATACTTAACATTAAAAAAATCATAAGATATCCATAGGAATGTTAATTAACCACATTATTAAACTCGTGTATTTTAATGGCATTGTAATTCACATCTGTTTTGAAAACCTTTTCTGAAATTGTGCGTTCCTGATACGCCTAATTTTTTCCTTGCGAACAGAAAAATATTTTCTAGTACCACTCATTGATGCTTTTCGGTACTTTTTTGCTGTTTTTTGCAGAAAAAGTGGAATTTCCGACTTCAAAAATAAGTGCCACTTTAAACCTTTATAATTGGTTGCGTATATTTTATATGCAAATAAAGTTACCACGGTTTTTTAAATCGTAATTAGAATCAAACTTGCTTTGAATAATAAAATACTTTGTGATCGCTTCAAAAGCGTAATTTAAAGCGTATAAAAGAAAAAAATATCAACATTACGCACAAAAATGTTAGAGAGAGGGCAATGGTTTTTTGTTCATTTATTTAGAATTCAAAGCGATTGCATTCTCTTTGAAACTGAGGATTTACGAAAGAAATTAACGTTCCAGATCTTCAGTACCTTAAGATCTTCTATTTCAGTTGCCACTCCTGTGATAAATATGTGTAGCTTTAGAAATTTAGAAACTAGTTGGTTCAAAGAAGAAACCATTAAGAAGTTTTCCTTGAAGAATTCAAAAATATGAAAAGGCTCTATGAGGACTTTTAAAAGAAAAATAAACTACATAGATGGAAATGTAAAAAAAAAGTAGAAAATGAAAAAAAAATTCCCGTGGAGATGCTTAAGTGGGAATAAAACTCTTTGGGAGGAAAAGAAGAAGTACGCGAATCTTAAACGAAATTGGGAGTTTACGGTTTGTAAGTTCTGTATTAGACACGCAAATTCTTTACTTAATGTAATGAGATGCGTCGTTCTATTCCAATTCAAGAGGTCCGTTCTGGGAAAAGAAGAGATAGCTAAAGTCACGTGCTCATTAATGTTCTAAATTCTGCTCGGCAAATGCTTCAGGATTGATCAATTAAAATACAAAGTCAAGTTCAGTTTAGGCTCCTCTTAAAACAAAAATATTTCTTTTAATGCAGAGTGAAAGAAATGAAATACCTGTTTAAGTTTATTATAAAAAATTGATTTCCGAAAGCAAGGATAAATTCGGAGATTTTTTTAACGGTATACGATTCTCCTGCACTACAAATTTTAAGGAAAAATTTAGTTTCCTAATCTTTTCACAAGTAAAACAATAATAATATATGTTTCCCCTTACCCACACAATAGATTATATTTATTTCCATTTAAACTTAAATTTGTTAAAGCATAATTTTTTTGTCTTTCGAATTATGTCACTTGTGTTTGAATTCATCGGATTAAAAAGTGTGATTCAAAATATCTCAGTTTTCTGCTTTCCTGAGAGGAATAATTTTTCAGAGAATTTAAGTAAAATTTTTATATAAATTAAAAAATTATTTTTTATAAAAATTTAAAAAAATATTTTTATAGAAATTAATGAATTATATATTTGATTTTTTTTCTTTCATGGAATAAGGTACTGAATATAACTGTTGAAAATATTTTTAATTTTCTCTGTACCCAAAAATACCAAAAATAACAGCTCATTTTTGAGAGTTTAGAGTAAAATATTAAGATCACATTCATGCAATTAAGGCTAAATTTTACACCAGTCAATATTGTTAAAGATGAAAGAATAGAAATTTGTAATTTTAATTACAAATTTTAATTACAAATTACATTTTAATTAATAATTTTAATTATATATATTTTCTCAGTTAAAAAAGTTTTTTTAAGTTTTATTAATTGAAAATTTATTTGTTTATTGTTTTGAAGCAATTACAAATCAGCCAAAGCTTATTTATCCGATTCTTTGTTACTAACAATTATAAATTAATCCTTTATAAATTTAAGGTATTAAAAGTAAATCAATTTAAATTTATTCCTTTTACCTGTCACAAATTCTAAAACATTTCACTTATCTTGTAACGAGTGTACACATTTGTTATTCTATATTACATAAATTCAAAGGAATCGACCTTATTGTGAAACTAATAAATATAAAATTAAAGATAAGCTCTTGATGTCATACATCAATCAAGAGCTTCTAAAATGCAAATTTTTCAGAATAAGAATTAATGTACACTACTGGCCATTAAAATTGCTACACCAGGAAAGCGGCACGCCACACACGTGAAATTTGCATGACAGGTAGAAATTGCTGTGATATGCAAATGATTAGATTTTCAGCGCATTCATACAATGCAGGCGACAGTAAAACCATCTACAATGTGTATAAAACCAGAGATTTGACAGCAGTTTTCTCATACTCAATTTCCGTTTCAACGTTGTTTTCGGCAAAGAAAGTTGTTGTAATGCCTCGTGTAAGAAGTAGAAATGCCTATCAGCACGTGTCGGACTTTGATCGAGGAAGGATTATAGCCTACCGGGATTGCGGCTTATCGTACCGCAATATTGCTGCTCATGTCGGTCGAGACCCCATGACTGTTAGCAGAATATGGAATCGATGGGTTCAGGACAATCATATGGAACGTCATGCAGGATCTCAGCGACCCCCCATCACTAACAGCAGAGAAGACAGACATCTTATCCGCATGGTCACAAGGGATCCTACAGCCACGTCACGAACCCTGAGTCGAGAAATGGAGTCATTTGCAAGGCAACAAGTTTCTGCTCGAACAGTTCGACGACGTTTGCAGCAGCATGGATTGTCTGCACGGCGACCATGGCTTCGGCTACCATTGACGCTGCGTCACAGACAGGAGCGCCTTCAATGGTGTGATCAGCGACGAACCTGGACGCGGGAATGGCATCACGTCATCTTTAAGGATGATTCTAGGTTCTGTATACAGGACCTTGATAGCCGCATCCGTGTTTGGAGGCATCGTGGAGAACCCGCATTGCCAGCTTGTATTGGACACCGCCATACTGGCCCATCTGCTGGAGTGATGGTATGGAGTGTCATTGGATACACGTCTCGATCACCTTTTGTTCACATTACCGGCACTTTGAACAGCAACCATTACATTTCTGATGTGTTAAGGCCCGTGGCTCTGCCCTATCTTCGAGGCCTCCCTAATGCTTTGTTTTAACAGGATAATGCACGACCTAATGTTGCCCGTACTGTTCTGAACTTCCTTGATACAAAACACGTTCGACTGTTACCCTGGCCAGCACGTTCTCCTGATCTGTCACCAATCGAGAACGTGTGGTCAATGGTTGCCGAGCGATTGGCACGCAAATCACTCACCATCCACTACTGTCGATGAACTGTGGCATAGTTTTGAAGCTGCATGGACTGAGATCCCCGTATATGCCATATAATCTCTGTTTGACTCCATGTCTAGGCGCATAAATGCTGTTATTGCAGCCAGAGGTGGCTGCTCTGGGTACTGATTTCTCAAGATCTATACATCCTAATTTCCTGTAAATCTAATCACTTGCTCTTCCCATTATAATGTATGTGTCCAATAAATATCGTTCTGTTATTTGCATTCCTTCTTGGTGTAGCAATTTTAATGGCCAGTAGTGTAGATATCATATACATACATTTAGTTACATACATACAACTATTAAAAGTTGTAACTGTATTTTCATTCATTATATGCAAACAAAATGAAAATACTTATATGGGTAAATAGCTTGAATTATTTTATATGTTTTTTTTTCAAATAATGAGTGAACTGAATTAAAGTGGAAGCAGATATAATCACAGTAAAATATTAAATGTCCAATCACATATAATTCCAATCGTTTTTATGATTAGACTATAAAAACTCACACAGTCCATATGAACATTTTAATTCAGTGTAACTTTTAGCTCTTCACATATTTGGAAAATCCTATGCTCATTAATTAAGATATAATTGTTTTCCTTGTTAAGTATTATCCTCAATCTTTATCACGTAGAGGAATCAAATATATATTTAACTCTCCTCTTAGAGTATGTAATTCACAAGGAAAATTTGGATTTAGATTATTCCATAAATAATTATAATAGTGATTGGTTTCATTACTGTTCTGATAGGATCACAGTGATTGATCATAAATTTGAGCAAACTTCATGTAATCTTCATATTTTAGTATTTTTATAGCTATCTTTATTTGAAACAAATATCTCACTGATAATATAATTTGAGGTTTGGATTTATAATGGTTATAATTGAAAGTGTAAGTATTACATCTTAAAAATTTTAGGAACTTCATGACTTGAATTTTATTTGTTGCATTGACTTACAGTAAATTATTTAAGCAGACTGATTATTTTTTATAAATTATTACTTTTCTGGTTAAATGTCTTTCAAAATTTTTTATCATAGCACAGTAAAATGTTTTCTAATAGAAAATGATTAATTTAAATAATAAAAATTACTACTGTTATTGAATAACTGATAATCAATATGAGAACCAGGAATAAAGTCAGCTATTCTTTCGGATTTTTTAATTTTTCCAAGAGAATATGAGAGGGTGCGATTTTCTTTGTGTATAAGCCTTCTCTAAAGTTTATATTACTCTTGGAAGATGAAAAGGGTTGGACGAGTCATCTAAGATCAACGACGAGTCAAGGTTAAAGTGAGAAGAGGGACAATAATCCTTTTCGGATCCCAGAGTCTGAATAAATCTCCCTGTCAGATTGGATGTTGCCTGGCAACCTAGGTGGTCTGAATATGCCGTGAATTATCGCCCACAATAATGCCGGAGGATCAGTAAACTGAAGATGGGGAATTTGCGAAGAAAAGAAAAGACAAAAGGATAAAGGATAATAAGGGGGGAGATAAAGATGGAAAATGCCCAAGAGATGCATTTTAGGATTTTCATCGGTCCTGCTTTTCTTAATCCACGTTGAATTAAAAATGGGATTTATTTCTCTACATTTGTCGTCTAAAATAAAGTGGTTATTGAATTCTTAAGCAGTTTATAAAATGTAAACTTCTTTTAGTACTTTTGTTATGTATTCAGCCAATATACTTATTAATTAATTCTCTATTTCAGTTGGTGTTTATTTCTTAGAACAGAGAGTAAACACTGACAAGAATTTCTTATAATGTTTATATATACATGCATACATACATACATACATACATACATATATATATATATATATATATATATATATATATATATATATATATATATATATATATATATATATATATATATATATATATATATATATATATATATATATATATATATATATATATATATATATATATATATATATATACATATATATGTATATATATAATGAATGAAAAATTAACCAGATAAATTCACATATCATTTCTCTCTATATCAAAATACTTGACAAAAATGCTTTTAGTACCTAACATTTACTCTAATATTATGCGTAATATTGATAATAGATAAAATTATGAGCTTCTAATTTTTGATTTAAATAATAATAAATCAATCTTATTTTGTATCAAATCATGTCAAAGATAAATAAAATCAAATATGGTAATTTCTTCAAATAAACCAATTTTACCTTGTAATTATTATAAAATGAAGAAATATTTATTTTAAACTACTGTTAAAAATGTATTTAGTAAGAAATCGGCCGAAAATTCTTTCTAGTTTTGTCTCCTGAACAATCATAGTAATCATCATTTGCGCTTATTTACATATTGTATAAATTGACCAAACTCTCTCAGTTAAATTAAAATTACTCTAATAATAAACATATATGTGTAAATTAATAATTGTATATAAACGCAATTAATTGAGTTGTATACATTTATCTATAAATAACATTAAATACAGTAATACAGGTATTAATATGCGCTGAAAATTAAACTCAGCATAATTTACAAAGTTTGTTTTTGTTGTAAAGTGTCATTTGCCTCTGTGTTATTTTTTCTCGCTTTAAGATCTGACCACATTGAATTCCAGTTATGACACTGTCGTAGCGAATCAGTGAAAGAAATTCTAGACCGATAGCCAAGACTTTTGCCCCTTGAACCGTGGCTAATGCACGAATTTCCAAAGGAAGAAAATAATAAATAAAGGGGAAAGCTAAGACGAGAAGAAAAATAAAGTTAGCTAAAAGAATTATATGACCGTCACTAATGCGGAATAGACGCACGAGCAGTTTCATCTGAGTGTGATAACCATTGGCACGCCCCCTACCCTTTTTTTCCCGATCTTCAGCTCTTCTGTACACATCAGAAATAAAGGAGGTTTTCGTACAAGCCATCGATCTAATGGTTAACTGGACGGTAGTCTTATTTTTCTGGTCAATTGTCTGTGCCTTCCTTCTGACGGATGATACAATATTAGAATCCTCACCCTTTCTTCTTGGCAATAGCTTTTCAAGATGTAGTCGATTTCTACAAAAGCGTTACTTGCATTGGTTTGGTGATGCACACCGTCGATAGGTAAGGCCTCTACATACGTTCACAAATGATAAGAAAATGATATATATATATATATATATATATATATATATATATCAAGCACAATATTATAAAATTAAAATATTTAAGTTTCGGTTTTTTTATATATGAAAAATCTCCTTGAACGAAACGAAAAATATGGACAAATATATTGTTAAATGTCTGAACGAAAAATATAGCATTAAATACAAGCAATTTATGTAAAAAATATCATATGAAAGTATTAATTATGTATTCAGGTGTGTATTACATATGTATTAATTATTCCGTTATATTATTTTATTTTGTTTAACATTAATACCTGCATTTTCTTGAAGTATGTTTAGTATATAAAAATTATTTCCAGTATTATAAGCGCATCTTTAGATTTGCATATTAATGCAAATAATGTTCACGTAAAATAATGGTTTCCGTGACTCTGTATTTCCTTCTTTATTCTTTAATGATGAGTGGCAATATTACCTCCTTACTTACATAATTTTTGATCCTTATTTGCAATGAATGTTTATAAAAATCAAATCTTTCATAGTTTTATGTTTAGAAGAAATTTAAGAGATATGTCGAATATCGATTTCATTTTTTTACTTAAAAAATACCTAATAACATAGCATTTTAAATGGAATTTATGTACCCAAAAATTAGAGCATTATGAAATCATACAAAATTAACTATACATTTCTTTAACTTTTATAAAAACGATTAGAATTCACTTGAGTTATATTAATAAAAGTTTCCTTATAATCGTCACAGAGAAATATAAAATGTACTGAAAATTATCAGGGTTTCGTATTCACAGTTAAATGTCAAACAGAAGTAAGGTTAAGACTAATTAATCAAAATATTATTTATTCCCCACTTCATTAATCACTGCACTCTCTATCTGCATTTTCTGTTCATAAAAATAATTGTTTGTTTGCAACAATTGCTATTTCACACACAGCAATAGAGCACACACAAGCAAAGAAAACCCCCATCAAAAACAAGTAAGTGACAATAATTTAATGACATCAGATAGATAGAGTGTCCATCGACTGTACTGCACTTATCGCTGTCCCTTCCAAAATCGTATTCCTTCTTCCCCTGTCAGAATCATTATCTATCAAAACCTCACTCAAAGTCAATTTTTTTCTTGTTTGATTTTCATGATTCCTTTTTTGTAGGTCGATTAATCATCCACTGCTGGTGTCGATATGGTTTGATTATATAGATCTCATTCACTTGTCAGACCATTTGCCTGATTGATTTGGTCCCGAATTTCTTCAGAGAAGAAATGAATGTGAGGAAGTTTTTATTTGCAAACAACTACTTTGAAAAATATTAAATTTAATTTTGTATATCGGGATATCGATTATTAGTTATTTTTTCTATTAGTTTTAATGAAAACAAATAAATCTTATTTTGATATGGTATAGTTTCCAACAGTTCATATATATCGAAGAGTTTGAAGTTTCTTTTTCAAAATACAATTTTTTTTCTTACGTAATTAACTTAAGTTTTTCAAATATAGTTAATATAAGCTATTAAATCTATATTTAATGAAACATGTGTAAGCATTAACATGATTTAAACCATTTGAATATTTTAAACTTCAATTTTCGTGAATCTTTTGATGAAAAAAGCATGAACTTTTTCCGTAAATATAAACATAGTCTTAAATTATAATATTTTCTATAGAAAAAAGTAATTCAAAATAATAACTTGTAGAACAAAGGTTGTTAATCAAAGTCATTTGGTATTTTCTATACTTTTATTTTTTACAATATGGTATTAAAATAATTTGATTGAATAAAATTCCTCAACAAATTTCAGCAAAAACTGTAAAAAGTTATTAAGTGAGCTGAATGAGAAAAGTATGATTTATACAATCTGGGAAGAGATAAGTTTGCTTTGCTTCATTTTATGCTTTATGAATTTAATTACTCTCTTTGAAAGTTTAAGATTTCATTATTAATTAATGAATGAATCAGTTCTCCCGTTTTATAAAGAGCTGTTGTTCTCCCATGGAATTAATAAATTATCATCAAAATTCACAATCAATAATTAATAATATACCAATGCACTCTAAGTTAACGTTAATTAAAGCTGCTCATAAATTCCAATTCGTTTACCCATGAAAGACAGCTCTTATGCATTACTTAAATTTTAAAACGTAGCTTTTTCTTGTTACTGAATAAAAGTAAGTGAAGTAAATAAATGATGAATCATTTAATTAACTATGCAAAACATTATTTTTTTCGTATTTTAAGAACTATAAATTAATATCGTTTGATAGATATAGCAGAAACATTATAAAATTGATTTTATTTATAATTTACAAAAAAGAAACACAATTATTTAACTGTATTATATGTATTTTCTACTCATATGTATATGCTATTACTATAAGCAATTATAAAGATAACAATTTAAAAATTAAATCAAAAACAAAATGTTAAAATTTTGGGGATTATTGTCACAAAAAGTTGCTTGAAATGAAAGAAAATTAAATTGCATTTAATAATAATACTTTTACTAATGTTGTAAAATATGGAAGTGATAAATATATTAATATTAAATGCATTACATGTTATTTAATTAATATTAAATAACATATTATGCAGAGAGACATATTTGTAATTCCATTAACTTTTATTTTAATTGGTATTTTTCTTAAATTTTCATATTATTTTTGAATATTTTTAATATTTTTCACTGTTGAAAATGTGTGATCTTATTGAGATTTATTAGAGTTTGAAGAAAATGAATAACTTCCTAACTTGTTGTTTAAATATGTAAATAATAATTCTATATTTAAAATTTTGTATTTTAAAAATCGAGTTTTCACTTTCAATTTTAACTGTTATTCTAAATAATATAATTTGTGACTTAAAATACATTTTAAACTGTCAAATGTGTAATAATCATATTGAAATGCTGTTCAAATTGAAATTCATGATTAATTTCATAAATAAATATAATTTACGATTTAAAACTATAATTTATAACCGTTGCATAGTTAAAAAAAGTAGTTTAAAGTAATATTACACAGAATTCCTTTAATTATAATACGAGAAAATATTTTAATTCTATCTATATATTATTGAAGAAGTAACATCTCTCTTCCATTCGCAATCCTTATAGTGTATAGTTGTAAAATAAATTTATTCTTAATTTACTTTTCTTAATTTATCAAACTTCTGATAAAATTGTATGTTTCAAAATTTTTTCTCTCTTTTTCTACATTTAGTTAAAATGTATGTTTTATAACTTCTTTAAAATTTTTAATCCTTAACCACTAATGTATTATTGTAATTCGATAGGATTTAAATAAATCCGGTACAAATGTGGGGCCATAAATTGTTATTTTAGATTAACCAAATCACTTAAAATAAAACTCAAAATACAAACTCGAATGATAGAATTTTATACGGGAGTGCTCAAGAAAATAAGAACGATAAAATCTACTTTTTCACCATCTGCGTTCTGATCTGGTAATGATATATGAATTTAGATCACCCAATTACAATAGTATAGGGATCTCTGTAAATCCATTCCCGAATTTACTCTTCTCTCAGTGGACACAAAAAATAGAAAGATCAGCAAAAAACAAGTATGTGTGTGACTATTCTCTTTTTTTCTTGAAACATTGCTATAATGACTAACTGGGATAGATGTATTTTGCTTGAGTTTTTTTTTCCAGTCGAATTTACTAGCTTTCTTGGCAATATGTTACTAAAATGGAATTATCCAATAAGAGAGCTTATTCCAAATAATATGTTTTATAGAAATAACATAATATTCGATGAATAACCTAAAGAACAATGAGAAAAACTGTGTAATATTTTTTGAATGATTACTTAAGCAATTTTTCAAATATGCAGTTATTTACGGACATTATATTTAAAATAATATCTAATTAAACTATATGTTATACTAAATATAACTTATTCTATATTCGAGTGCTTATCCTATCAATAAAATATGAAATTTTTTTCAAAAATGCATTTCTTATCTATTTAATAGCACATTGAAAAAATAATTCATAATCATTTTTATTTTCTTTTATTTACAGTTTAAGTAAGCAAATATAACGCTAAATAAAAGAATAGTTTTGTCCATTATGCACAGTGTAATTATTATAACTTATCAAGTTGCAGTGTCTTGTAAAATATTATATATTAAAGAAAGTTTATTTTCAGCATATTCATATTTAAAGAAAAACAATTAGTGAGCAAACATTTTAATTAAAATTTTTAATATACTTTAATATATAGTACATATACAAAAAAATCAAAAACTAAAATTTGGAAAAGGCGTATAGGCATGATATTTAGTTCCAGTTAATTGACAACAAGAAATACAAATTTAAATGATACAAAAACTGAGACTGCTCAACAAAAATAATAGTTAATTAATATTAATGAATGTTACATGAAAGCTTAATGTTTAATTAATTTCAAAAAAATATTTAACCATTTATTTGTTTTTAAACGTGAATTGCACAGTGCATTAAATATTACGAACTTTTATTTTTAATATCTCATTTTACTTAACTAATCTTCAACTCGCAATTCTTTTTAAATATAATTTAAGAAAACTCCTTTCCTTTCATTAATCCTTAAATTTTAAAACCAATATGTAACAAATCTATCTATCTATTTATCTATCTATCTATCTTTATATATCATATATATATATATATATATATATATATATATATATATATATATATATATATATATATATATATATATATATATATATATATATATATATATATATATACATATATAAATATATATTTGTGTGTGTCTGTGTTCCTACTTTTTTATTTATTGATTAATCTTTTAGAAATCAATTAAGCTCCAGCATAATGTACTATTATACTTATGACTTCATCTCTTTGTCTTTCTAGAGATATATGATCTATGCATACACATATATTATATAAATATATATTGTACATATATTATCTGAGTAACCTCTCTTTATGCAGGAGAATTATTGTGGATTGGAGACAGTAGATACGCGGTAGCAGGAATGATAGCAGTACACGTCTGTAGTGACACCCTACTGTATGAAACGGAATTCGACCAATATTCCATCGTCTTAAATACATCTCTGAGTGACACTTCTATACATGCTCATTACATATTCAGATTTTGGGGCAAATTCTCTGCAGCCGCTGGGTTCTAATTAGTCATGGCATGTTACTGGTCGATCAATAGCATATATGCGCTTCGCATTACCCAGCGAATAGGAAGGAATATTAAATAATGACGAGGAAACTAACTTCCTGCTGCAACAAACGAACCACTGAAAATAATAAGAATCGAATTGCAGTGGGTAAAAAATGTAATCTTGTTGTGTTTGATGTATATTATTTTCTTAAATATTTCATAACTATTAAATGGTTCTTTAAAAATAAATGCCCTTTATAAATTACTTTGCTCGTTTTATAATGTAAAACACGCTTTTTATTACTTTTTTTGGATACTATTTTTATAGTTATTATTTTATCTTAGTTATTACTTGATTTTGATGTATTCATAACATTAAGTGACAATTTCCCATATTTAATGCTAATCTCTTACGCCAATTTAAATTATTGTAAGATATTCTTAAAAAAATACTTCGCAGTTGCTGAAAAAATAATCTGTTTTCCCTGAATATTGTTTCATTGATTAGTTAGTTTGACAATATGCTTATTTCTTTTACTTGTATTTTTAAAGAAACTGAACGAAGACATCAACTATTTAAATGTATTAAATATTAAAAATAATATTTATAAGTCATTACAAAGCTATTATAAAATAGTAATGCATTTTTTAATTGAAATAGAGAGAGAGAAAAAAATACTTGTTTAATTATATATTGTAAAAGAATCGAAAATGTGATATTCAGAAATAAAACAAATAAATATTTATTGTCAAATATTCTGAATACAAATAATATAACGTAGTCTAAAAAAAAGGATATCTCCTGACAAAATTCAATATTTTATGATGCCTTCTAGTATCCGTTCTTATCTTCAGGATAAATTGAAAATCTACTCCCGAAAAATTGACGATATCAAATGCTATACCAAAGAAGTATATGTCAACTTTACGATCAGCGCTAAGAATTGGTTTCTTTCAAGTAAAGAATATCCTCTGTCGTAACAAAGACATATTAGTGGTATATACCAAAGATAGAGGGCAATCGCATCTTTTTTTGGGACTTTCTACATCTTGAAGTACCTGATTACCATGTACCTCACGTACAGCAATTCGTTCCTGAAGCGACCGCACTATCTCGTGAGCTAACTCTTGTAAACAAAAACCTTTTGTAGTGGGTTTTGGGCGTGAAAGAGACCAATGCTTACCCATCGATCTCTGCGAAATACGTTATTTCTTACAGAAGCAAGTTGATTAAAGACTTTCAGAAGAAGTTCTTGTCCTAATCTGGGTCTAGGAGAAGTTAATGGGGTAGAAAAGAAGTGCGTTGCACCGCATCAAAATAACATTTTCCTCTCCTTTTTATCCAATGAAAACCCTTTCCTTAATCGAGTTGACTCAAAAAAGATGTTTTTTTTTTTAATTTAGCGTAACGATTCAAATATTAATATTTTACTTTTCTTGACTAAAATTAATTTAAGATGATATGCATAAACATTCTAATTACTTCTTGTCATACATTATCATATCTGTATTGCTTATCTAGGTTGGGAAAATATATTATCAAAAGATAATTTATCTTCTCCTATTTATTATACTGGTAAAATATTTAAAATGATATAAAAACAATAATAATATATGAATGCGCAATAATTTTAAAATAAAAATTATAATTTTTCTGATGAAAATCACAGTTGTGATTAAAAAAGTATACTTCTTTAAGCACACACACACGTTTCTTATATAAATAAATAATTTTTGAATATTTATTACGTCATTTATCTGATAATTAGTATAAACACCATCTGTTATATTATTCAACATTATATTTTATCAATAGTTAATGTGCAAAATAACTTTATAATCTTACATAAATTAAAATATTTAGAATTATTTTTAATCAACGGGTTACTGAATTACTAGTTATGTACAATATTTTTACAATTAAAATAATAACAAAATTTCTCTTTAGATTAAACTCTTTTAAAAAATGCTTCACAGGAATGCATGCA
Organism: Latrodectus hesperus; assembly: GCA_037975125.1. Classification (NCBI taxonomy): domain Eukaryota; kingdom Metazoa; phylum Arthropoda; class Arachnida; order Araneae; family Theridiidae; genus Latrodectus; species Latrodectus hesperus. The sequence goes on along the minus strand of CM075859.1, from coordinate 57,103,758 downwards.
TTTAAGATACAATAATATTTCAAATATATAGATTATTTCTATATATTCGAAATATTTATATTTTAGGGGCATTTTGTGCAAAACATATGGAAACAAAATATTATAAATAATTATTGCATAGACCTGTTTCATGACAAATATTGGTCAGTAACGATTTTAAGTAACAGTTTAAATAAGAAAATCAAAGCTTATCATAATCAAATTTTGAAAATTAAGGTACTGAAAATGTAAAAATATTAGCCTATTTAAAATATAGCAAAGCTTGTAGAAGCGTTTTTCAATAAAATCAGATGTTGTTCTAGCTGCTTCTAAAGCTAAATTTTAAATTTTGGTCAACAGTTAAATTAAATAGTATCGAATGAAAAAAAAAGAAAGTAATAAAAAGTGCCAAAATTACAAAATGATTTTAACGAAAATATTTTGTGTAACTTCAACATATAAAATACATTATTTTGTAAAAATAAGTATGAAAATCTGATGTAAAAAATAATTCAGATTCAATTCAAAGTTTAAACAATAAAAGTAGAAAAAAGATTAAACACTTAAACACATTTTTAAACACTTAAATTCTGGTAATTATATGTAAATTTATGAACTGTGGTAAACTTGTCAATGAAGCTGTTAAAATTCTGGTTTGAAATTCAAAGCATGCATACAAAAAGCATTTTTATATCAATGGATCACATTCAACAGTAGTAGGGTTCTGAGGAGAGAAATCTAATTATATTTAAAACCCTCCATTATTTCTAATAATTTACAGTGGTTCATTATCACTATGAATCAGTAAAACACTGACTGCGTATGGAGAGTGTTCCTCTTTACTCTGACAGAATAAAGAAAAAAATTAAAATCAATTTTATTACGTATTTTTTTCGTATAACTAAATGAAATTTAGTATTTGAATTTACCTTTTAAAATATAAAGCACACTTAGTTATATGGAAATGATCTGAGAAAATTGCGTCTCATGAAGTTATAAAATGGCATATTCCTAAATGGTTCTTCAGGCAAAGCTTACATTAATATTTAAAATAAACTTACTTCAATGCAATAGCAATCAGTATACACTGTAAAATAATGAAATGTGTATGTGTGCCAAACAAGAAATTGAATACATCCAGTTATGCACAATCATAGTCCACATATAATTTTGCAGATGTATTAATACTTTTACAGATAAGATAATGTAAGTAATTTTGCTACCATTTCAGTTATATTAGTGTAATTGTGACTTTAAATTTTTAAATTTTCGTTTTCTTCAGTTTCAAGTAATCTATTTCTATGACTCTCAATAAAAATGGGCGTTTTTATCATTTGATGATAATTTGAGACTTAAAGGAACGAAATATAAATTCATTGACAGGGTTACCATAGATGCTAGGTGTTTGAAACATTTGAAATTATGAAGTGTATGCATATAAAACATATAACAGATATCAAAATTTAACATTCTTTTCTTATGACTTACATTTGATGTGCAGATATTTAAAGGCAATATTTAGTCTATGAAAGTGTTCCAGAAGAAATCAGGAATAAAAGATTTAATTATATAACAAGAAATATCAGTTCAGTTACGCTCAAATAATTAAATGGACACTATAATTGCTTCAAATGTAAAATATAATTCATATGAAATAAATTTGGAGATTGTTTAATATTTTTAAGATAAAAATGCTTTATAAATTTTTTAAATGATATAAAAGATTCATTACTATGAAAGTAGAATATGGAATCAGAAGTAAATAAAACGATGCCCACTGTGTATGATGCAAGAAATACAGAAACACAAATGAATAATACAATGTTTAATTGATCTAATTCAGTATGTTTCAATTTAAAGTTTTTAGTTTTAATTTATTTTTTATTAAATTGATTTAGTACATTAGTAGAACAGTTTAGTTTCAGTTTATATTTTATTTTCTTTGGAAAAGAAATGTTCTGGGTAAACATAACCAATTTATTTGTTGAAAAGATCAATAAAAGCATCATTAATCATTGAAAGTAATGAACATAGTAGCTTCTTGCATTCCAGACATCTTTAAGAAAGTAAGGTTATGTTGCACCGAGAGAAAAAGAAAGTTAAACTTAGTTTTTTTATTATTTATTTCAAATGACCGAACAATTGGCTATGACGTATTAGATCCGGCTTTATGATACAAGAGGCTCAAATTATGACATTTTTGTATAATGGGGCATTTAGTCGGAATGACATCGGAATTAGCTTTAAACTTGAAATATATTTTGTTTCAGAACACAAAATATATATTTCATTAAACAAAATTCTATATTATTCCTCATAGTTTTCTTCAGTAAAACATCATTCCTTTAAATTAATCATTGTTAGAATTATTCATTAAGTCAGTTATAAAATTTTATTTATTAAAATTCCTATCCACATTATTTAATATATAATCATTTATATACAACATTAAAAAATTTAACTACTAATTTCAAATATTACTTAAACCAAATTAAAGGATCATTTCAAGCTATATTTACACAACGATACCTCAACCAGATAGACTGAAAGTCTGAGAGATGTTAATTTGCACTCGATTCGACAGCGGGGTTTTTAATTTAAGCCTTAATAAACAGCGAAAATTCAGATAAAAATCATATATACTAAGGACATGGGATTCAATCCTTATTGGAAAATTTAATAATTTTACTTGGTGATGCAATACTGTGCAAATCACAAAGAAACAGAAATAAGCAAGAATGAAGAGAAGCAGTTTCAAATGAAAAGCACTGACTGTAATTATGCCCGGTATACTCATCAGCATCCCTTAAATCACAGGATATATATAGATTCCGTAAAGTCCCTTGTGTAAATACATTATTCCAGGAAAATTGTACATATATTAGTCAATATTCATTTAGCAGGCGAGCAGATACGAGAACCAATGCAAGTTTTTCAATCAACTCCAATGAGCAAAAATTTTATACCTTGTTTTTCAAGTACACTGTAATCCACTTGTTTATTTTTCTGTTATCTCTTACAATAAAGTCTATAAATTTGCTTAAAAATGTAATAAAAATATTGTCCCGATTCATTGTCTGATTTCACTGAAGTTTCAAATAAAATATTTTTGTTTTTATTGAAATTAGAAAACACGCACATATACATGTATGTCGGCTTTTATGTCTCTATTTGTATATATATATATATATATATATATATATATATATATATATATATATATATATATATATACAGTATTTCCAATGAATTTTCTTCTACCTTCGGAGTGACTACTACTATGCTCATAAAAACAGTGTCTTGGAATAGTAAAGTAGCATGTCCTGCTGAACCTGCTGAATAAAACAAATTAGGGCTCAACCTTATGCAAAATTGCTGAGAATCATTCATAATTCGAAAACGAAGGAAGAGAGGGAATAAAGCGGCTACAACTTTGTAGAGTGTCATCATTTTAGTACAAAAATACATCTTGTAATTCAAATAATGGAATGTTTAAAACGCGAATTTGTTTTTCTGGTTATTTCCTGCACTATGACATCACAAAACCTGAAATAAAGGAGAAATATTATTTTTTGAGAAAACATAATACATCACAATGTTGCACCATGGTATCGGTCGTGATTCTCAATGAATATAACTGTGATACAAACCCCGAAAAACAAATTGTCTTTACAAACAGAGAAGACAATACATAGATCATTTAAAAAAAGTCGATTCAACCCAACACTTGCACTTGGTGTTTAAGTTTCATGCAGTAACAAAAACTAAGAAACTACACTTATTCATCAGAGACAGTTTTAAAAGAGATACCTTTTCGGGTTGTAGCATGTTAATATTCATGATCATGGAGCAATTTTCAAAATCTATGTATTGTGATAAGGGTTTACTATAGGGTGAATGTGTATAGAACGCATGATCAGCAGCAAGGTTGTATGAGTAACGTTTTCCTGCTTGAGTGCATCCTTTTCATCAAAGTACCCTAACAGAGTGGGTAATTTTTGGACTCAAGTTTAACCGGATGATGTATTAGCATATGCTCTCGCATAACTGAAAGGCAGTACAACAGACATCAGTTAACACTGTGCCTCTCTGAAATCAGGTGTGGGAAATCCTAAGCGAATTAGAAGCTCACCCATACCGATCTGCGCTTCAAAAGGCTTTACTGGACGGGAATTCCGAGCGAATCTTCGTCATGTGTCAGAGAAAGATCCAATCAGCACTCTTGACAAATATAACGTGGACGGAAGGTCATACTTTCCATATAATGGCATTTGCAATAAACAAAGCACTCATTACTGAGCGTTGACAAATCTTAGATTTTTCACCAAAGTTCAACATCAACTATGGTTTGCTATTAAAATATGGGGGGAAAATTACAATAACAACCTAACTAAGCAATATTTTATATTACGTTAACGGGTGTATAATACCTACAATTGCTGCAGAATGCAATGCATTTTTTTTGAGAACTTGTTTTTATGTAAACTTAGGAATCCATGTTTTAAACATGACGGGGCATATTCATTATGTTGAATATTCAGTAAAACGAAACATATCCAGTAAAAATGTATCATGTCTAGGAATTCAAGAACTAAATAACCGTAAATGGTGATGTCAGAGATTGGCCTAAATATTTATCTGATCTAACTACACTGATCATTTTCCTATGGGATACTTTAGTTTGTCAGATTCTTCTACAAACATTGAAGCACCTTGACAGATGCATTATAGAAGCTATCTCAAATTATGATTTATTTTATTTATAACAAGTTGTTTCCTTCTTTCTCAAATTGTCTTCTCGCGTCAAAGTGTAGAAAATCATGAAAAAAATGCATGTTTTAGTAGTTCAATTCATTGCATTAATGTCCACAAAATGTCTTTTGGCACTAAATCGTTTATTCTCTACAACTTTATAAATCACTTTCCTTACAATCTCTTTCCGCTTAAGTGATACGAATAATAATTTCACAGTTTTCCATCAGGTGGCATTCTAGGGGTATGGCAATCTCACTACCGCTTTCTTAACAACACCGCTTTTCTGAGTACAGAAGAAACCGCTCTATAACTAAGAGGTTGGGAAGAGAATTTAGCCAACACACACACACACACACACACACACACACATATATATATCTGTGTGTGTGTGTATATATATATATATATATATATATATATATATATATATATATATATATATATATATATATATATATATATATATATATATATATATATATATATATATATGTATATATATATATATATATATATATATATATATATATATATATATATATATATATATATATATATATATATATATATATTATAATAACCAATTTTCAAGGATAATTCGCTCATAAACTCAGTATCCTTCAATATTGTTTCCGAAAAAAAATAAAAATTATTGAATGGAAATAAAATGTGCAATATGGTAATAATAAATTTATACCTTAATAAAAGTTATTATCAATAACTTTATTTATTCCTCTTATGTTAATTACGATTTCAGAATACATTATTAGTTACTCCAACAATGCGTTTAAAACTTATTTTACATCCCTGTAATTGTATCATAAGATCTTCAGAAAAGGACTTCCGGTATTAAACAGTAAAACATCAATAAACCATTAATAACATATTGCTTTTAGAATTAATTAGGATCCTTTACCGTAAATGACAATGGATTTTAAATGATTTAAAAGATTTACGTTAAAATATACTATAATTTTAAATGCACTAGTATCTTGCCATTCTACCAATGAGTAGGTTTTAGAGAAGAAAGACAATGACTATTTTCCTCGCTATCAGTAAGGGTAATCCACTGAGTTATTCTCTTGGATGAAAGAGTTTCCGTCACATTATTTTTCCTGATCGATTCCCAATTGCTGTAGGGAAAGAGCAATGTACAGTTTCTGCATGATTTACTTTACGTGATATTATTACATTCATGAAATTGATAATCTAGTGGGAAATATTAGCTTCTCTTCAATTGAATTAGTGCATTGGTTAAATTTGTGAATAAAAACGGATGCTTTGCGAAACTGTTTATTTTATTATGTAGTTCAAAATGAGAAAGTAAGAGGTTTTGTTTTCATTCAAAATTTATTTTAATAAAATAATTAACATAAGTCTATTTTGTTTCTAAAATTTTATTAGCTTTCTATGAAAATAACGCATTTTTTTCTGAACATTCTGTACAATATGAAATTAAAAGATTTAAATAAAGTGCATTGAACCATAAGTGTATTTAATTTCATTTAATAATAAATTTAAGAAATTCATATTACATGTGTTTTTATTTTAAATCTTTAACGATTACCTTTCCAAAGGCATTTTATGACAATTTTTAATTGAATTTAATCAACTTTATGGAGATCTAATATATGTCGAAAATTAATGTTTTTAAGTAGAAATTTATCACTAACACACAAACACATGGTTCTCTTAACAAAAAGTAAAATGTGATGTTCTTGTGAAAAACTTTATTTATGTATACATATATATTGATAGATACTATTGTAAAAAGAAACCACATCTTAATTATAACTTATAGCAAACAATAAAACGTGTATGAAGTTTTAAAAATTCTTTATCTGTTTTCAAAATTTAAGAACTTTCCAAAATGGCACAAATTGATGATAATGTCCAGCTCTATGAAAATTGCTCTTGTATTTTTTTTCTATCTAGTAAATATATTTCCGCAAAATCACTGCAGAAAAATAAGAAAAAGTTATTTAATAGAAACATTAATGAAATATAATGAAAAACCTTTTTGACAAGTTCCATCAGTTAAATATGTAGAATGATTTATAAATTCAGAGAATTCATAAGAAAATTTCGTACAAATCTACATTTACTAGTTAGTTTTATAAATTTAATACTTATCAAAATTTAGCTTTATTAAGCTATTAATTTATTTTATGGAAACTGCATTCAACATTTGTCATATTATTTTTCTAAAACCAAAAAAAAATGCTACTCAAGAATTACAATAAAATTTTAAAACAGAGAAAGAAAAAATTATAGAAGAAAGTTGTGAAAAAGAAGAAAAGCAAGTCAACAGGAAGTGTAGTGATTCTAAGAGATTTCAGTAGAAGAAGACATGTCGATCTAAAAACGGAAAGACAAAGTGAAGGTTTAAAGAAGGTAACAGCTAAATTCGTTTTGTCAATAGAAAAGACCTTCACCTTAAGAATCAGTACCAACATCGATCTCTTCAGCTTTGCACAAGAAAAATCTCATATTTGATTTTAGTTTCAAACCATTTAATTTCCTCAATTTGTTATAAGATTATTTGTGAAACCTAAACATTAAATTCCTTTTATATTTTTAAGATTTGCGAAATTTCAATTTTTTTTATCTTCATTAAATTAAACCTTTCACGAGGGGAACACTTTATTAATTGTTTCCATTGAAGTTATTTCTTTATATATGTGAGCAAAGTTTAACAATAACGAATATATATATATATATATATATATATATTATACTGAACTATTAATATTACTGAAATATTTGTACTTTAATTAGGTCAACAAAATTGACTTAGAATGTCCACTTTTGCTAAAAATATATTAATTCTTAAATGATGCTAAAAGGAAGTTTATAAAAAATACTAATTGAAACTGAATAAAAATTGGTATAAGAAATAGTAAACTTAATTTATTCAGTTGACTATTGTTCTTATCATTCACAGTTGGAGGAGTAAGCAGATGATAGTCGTGAAAAATAAATGTCTTATTTACGATATATCGATTTAAATAAGATACAAATTTTGTAGTAAGATAAAACCTTTAATTTACTAATAATTTCGTTTATTGAATTTCATATGCGAAGGATATTTTTCAAATATCTTGATGTAATAGTATTTTTAGTATGCTGCATGAAAATGTAAACTTTCTAGATGATTTTGCTTATTTTTATGATTGGAATTTCCATATTTTTGTAATGAAAGTAATAATTTCGAATAATTTTTTGAGAGCTATTGTTATTAACCCCCAATTTTCATTTTCATTTTTCAATTTAAAGACTATTTTACAAAGGTTAGTATAATTAATTTATATTCTTTAAAATCTAAAAGCAAAGGTCAAGATTTTTCAAAAAAAAAAATTATTAATATCTCTTAGTTTGCCATTTATTACATTGATGCTATAATGTTTTTCCATGCTATAATTTTTAAATTGATAGATGCAAGCCTTGTCAACATTTAGTAACAAATTAAAATAAACAGAAATTGCTTAAGGCAAGAAAATATTACTTTTATGGTTTTGTAAATTATATACCAAGCAGCAATTATTTTGATGCGCTTATTTTATTCAATTATTTAATTTCGTGGAATTGTTAATATAATGTGTTACTTTCTGCAAGCAAATTTCCCCACATGTTTATAAACTAAGGATAATCCAAAAGCACAAGGAAATTGAAAGCAAAAGTAAAAATGCTACCTTTAAAAATACACATCATCAAGTATTGCAAGCAAATTACAGGGAGACACCTGATGACGCCAGCGTACGCCACAATTGAGAGATCAGAAGAGATGAGTATATAAGGATCTGTAACAAGGAAGGAAACGTGTTCTCAACGTACGCGCTCAGTGTCACGACCATATTGGTATAACACAGAGATCGCATGGAGATGATTTTTTAAACGGTATAATGATCGAGGCTACCTGGAAAGCGTGGCTTGCGCAGATGGCAGCAGCCGAGAAACTCAAAATCGTCCAAAGTGTCATCTCCAGGCTGCAGCAACGATTCCAAGATGATGGAAATACCAGTAGACGTTACAGTACTTCCTAAATCTGCACCACAGCTTCGGAGAATATAGTTTACTAAACTCTCTGCTCTAATTGTAGCATGCCTCAGCATTATGCAGACTGTATTTTCTCTTATGGGAGAGATACGAGGTATTAACCATCATACCAGCAACGTACTGCCCAGTTACCCAATGTAAGTGCTCCAGAGTGCTATAATCATTGTTTGTGAGCCTTGTATCATACAGACACCATCCACTGTTATAAAGCATGTCTCTATAGTTATAAAGCAATTATTATTAATAAACAAGTTTTTAGTTACGTGGGCAATCATACATCAGGATTCTGAAGTTTTCTTCATTTATTTTATTGAATATTCCATTATTCCAAGATTATCGATTTTCCCAGTGAATACAAACTTGAAACGAAACCTTTCTTATTACAAATTTTTATTTTCTGATTTTTATTAATTTCAAATTATGAGGAACATCCTTTATAAATTAATGAAATTAAACAATGAAATAAAGATGACAGATAGGATTTTTTGACGTTGTGTAGTAGATGTTTAACAATTCAGTTCAAATTGGCTTAAGAAATTAAGTCACTTTATCTATCTATCTATCTATCTATATCTATATCTATCTATCTATCTATATATATATATAAATATATATATATATATATATATATATATATATATATATATATATATATATATATATATATATATATATATATATATATATATATATATATATATATATATATATATATATATATATATATATATATATATATATATATATATATATATATATATATATATGTATGTGTGTGTGTGTTTGTGTGTGTGTGTGTTTGTGTTTGTGTTTGTGTGTGTACAGAAATATTGAAGAATACAGATATAGCCTTTTAGTATAATAATGTGGCCAGAATTTTAATTATGTACTCAAGAATAAGCTAAATAACATATTTTACTTTTTTCTCTTATGGTTTGTAAATAGATTGCAGAAGTTTTAAAGCTTTGTCAATTGAAAAAATGTCTATTGCGAAAAATATGGAAAATATTTAATCGATAACGCTCACTATTGAAGTGGCTTAGTAAAAGATACTTTACAAAGAGATATTTCAGTGTGTATACAGTTACTTGTTAAAACACAGAGTAAAATAAAACTTTTTTTTTCACTTTAGAGTGTATTGTGAAAGTGGATAAGCATATAGACTCTGGAAAATGTTTTCAATTTTCCAAGCATACACAGAAAGTAATGGTTCGTAAGTTTTTAATATTGAGATAGTAATTTAAATGACTCCCATTCTTTCTTAATTTTTTGTTGGTTTTCATTACAAAGTTTTATTTGCAGAGAGCTCTGATTAAAAAATGCTGCCAAGAGTATTTCAAAAAAGTAGAGAAATTGATGTTTAAAAAATTAAAATTTGTGAATTCATGTATTCATGTTTACATAGAGGGTTGTAATTATTAAAATAAAATAAATGTATGAAAGGGAATTGATTTGCAACGGTGAAAATACACTCATGTTTACTTTAGGGGAAAAATTATGGAAAATTGAAACAAGAAAAATTGTTTTCAGAGTAAAATTATCAAAAATTGCATTGAAATAGTTTCTTTATAAAATGAAAATATCTGAAAAACTTCGAGTTTACTTAATATTTATAAATATTTATTAGTGCAAATTATTTTGTCAATAACACAAAAATGCTATAAAAAGTACAATTTTATAACTCATTTTATAAATTTCATTATTTATGGAATACATTTATAGGATTTATTATTTATGGAATGTATTATTCGTAAAATATGCGTAAAAACCACCTTTTTTAATGCAATTTTTTCAATCCCATATTTCTTTTAAAAATATGTATTTATTACTAAATTCATATTTTTAAATTGTTATAAAAATCGCTTAAATCTTTCATTTTACTGCAATTTTATTTTATAAATAATGCATTTAACTTAATAACGTAACATCAAATATGGTTTATTGAAGTGGCATTTCGAAAATATTTTAAGTTTTTCGTTATATATAATAAGCATTTTAAAAAATTTTGGAAATCATGAATTATTTTTTAGAAAATCTGCGTTTTCTAATTATTTTACATTATAATTTTTCATTTAGTAATTTTGAATCAAAAGCTAATAACAATGTTATTTGTGTGCTTTATTTATGTAATAAAGAAGTAATGGCTAGAAAAAAATGTAAAAAGTCTAAGGATTAAAAAAAGGATATATATTTAGTATGTAGTTACACAAAATTGTAAGATTTTCTTAAAATAGTAACTATGTTATAATTTTCTTCAATTAATTATTCACTTAAACATTATTTCAAAATGTTTACTGAAATAATAGTAGCTTTAAACGTCATTTTAAGCTACATTTTATTTGACAAACTATGTGTTTACTTCTTGAAGTTATTCTTGTGTTTAATTCTTGAAGCTGTCAAACATTTCTTGGTATTAAAATTGCAGATCTTTGTATAACTGGTAATGATTATTATAAGAAAATAAGTCATCTACATAATATATTTTAGTTGGTGAAATTTATGAAACTTCTAGGAATAATTTGCTACTCTTTTTCATGCAACAAGACAATAAAATATAATACACTCTATTTATAAATTTTTCCATATAAATTTTCAGTTTTCTTCGATAATAAGTAAAAAAAAATAAATTTGTACAGATTGTTATATTTAATTTATTGGAAATTGTAATTTAACTGTACTATAATATTTTATCATTTTTATATAAATTTAGTTATTGTGCAAATTTTTTATGTAACAAACAAATTATATTGCCTACAAGATTTACTTATTATCTTATTGGCAATATATTTTGCTTGAATGAATAATTTTTTTGTTCCATATTATTTCATAGGATAATTTTTATTAAGTATTTTTTTAAGAAATTTTATTTTATTAAGAATAATAAAGACATGTACGAATGTCTTTATTCCATTATAATAATAAAGACAGATATTTAGAATAATAAAGAATATTTAGAATATTTAGAATAATAAAGACATGTACGAATGTCTTTATTATTCTCAAAACTAGTTTTCTAATTATAAGTTTACAGAGCTAAGTTACATTTCGTGATATAAAAAATCAATTGATTCAAATAATAAAAACATTTTTATCTCCAATGCGTTGAACCTGTTTTGATTTATAAAAAAAATTCAAATTATTAATGTCTCTGTATCATTTGCAAATACGATATACCAATATTGCATAAAAATGTATTGACATTTTTAATTTAAATTTATAAACTTTGGTGAAGCATGATTGCTCAAAATTATAAATAATAAAGTGAAAGGCAAATGCGTTATGAATAGGTGAAAAAGAAACTTAAAACCGGCAGATACTTTTAGACTCATTCCATTTACAGATTTGGTGGAAGTGAAAGAAAGCAACAGTATCTTGAAGGAGCTAAAAATTTGAAACCAAGATTGCCTATGTTTCCTTCAGTCTAAGCCTTTTTCCCCTATTTTATTTTTTTACCATTCATTCTTTACCATGGAGCCAATGGGTGCTGGAAAGGCCACCCTAAAGACGTAAAAGGAAAGGAGCTTTCACATCTAGGGGCGCAGATGTTCTCTAAGTCCTTCTCCTTCACGAACGGAGTTTTCTAGCGAGTTGCCAGATGGTCTGAGGATCAGGGCATGCGTAGAATAAACGAGAAACTCTTATTTTGACTTACACTAAGATTTTTTAAAGTCAGTACTCTCGAAAACAGGTGGCGAATGAAAAGTCTTGAAATTTCCTTCAGTGCGGTGAATTAAGTTAAAGTGAGCAGATTATCACGTTAGCGCGAGCACTTGTAGAACGCCATCAGTTGCGCTCATTTTTGGCGCAAAAAATAGGTATCAGAAAGATACGGAAAATGACTATCCATTGTAAGCCCTTAAAGTCGTTACCTTTTCTGGAAAATATATGTGAATAAAAGTAAAGTGTGAAAATTTAACTTTAAAGTACTAGATCTGTTTGCTTTTATTACACTTGTTAAAGGGAGTAGAAATATTTTTATTTGTATAAGAAATGTTCCAGCCTCCTAACAAGATTGTTAAAACAAGTTTAACAGTTAAATTTTCTGGTAATATTCAAGCGCATTTTGAGTATAAGTCAATATTGAAAGAGAATATAAAAATCACTCTGCACAACTTTCAGAACAGATTAATACTTCACATCAGAGGCATGCAGAGCCTGTTGGAAATTAATTCTTTTTATAATTAACCTACCATAATTACCTTTTATTTTTACTTTAGCACTTGTTATTTTTGAAAATAAAGAATAATAATTCAATTCTCGCTTTTTCGTCTTTGAAAAGTTGATAATGTAATTTCTGGTATATTTACTGAAAGTATACTTCAATTTGTTTTTATATTATACACATAAAAGTTACTTAATATAAATTAATTTTTTATTTTTTGTTTCAGTATAAAAAGTTTTACTCTGAAGTTTATATAATTTAATAAAATAGTTTTATTCGCTTTAAAGTCGAGATATTTTTAATGTGTGTGTGAAATATATTTACTTCAACTCATATTTTCCTTAAGCATGTAGTAAGAATATTTAATATTTTTATCTAATTACTATATGACAAATAGAAGAATCACTTTTTTGACTGAATGCTTTATTTATAATGTTATTTATTAAATATCAATTTTACAACAGATTTGTTACAGTGCTTGTAATCTGTTTTTTTTTTTTTTTTTTTTTTTACAAAAAAATGATGTTTTAAGATAGGCAAGTGCACTGATTTCTTAGTACAAATTTAATTTTTTATCCTGAATTATTTCGAAAAAATTAAGTGCTTCACAAAAACAAATCTCATGCGAAAAAGTAGAGATAAAATTAATAATTAATGTTTCGCTTTCATTTTTACAAAAATAGTAAGAAATAAAGCATCCATATATGAGGCAACATGTAAGTCATTAAGAATTCATTTAATCTGAAGATGATTTTAAAATGCGTACAAGTCCATAAATTTTGGACAGTCCAGAAGCACACGGAAATTGATCGCGAAAGGAAAAATGCCACATCGAAAAATATCACGCATAGTCAAGCATTATATGCAAACTACAAGAAGTCACCTAGTGACTCCGCGCGTACACCAGAATGACGAGACCGTAAGAGAGGGGTATATAAGGACCTATGACAAAGAAGAAAACGTGTTTATAGGCTGTCCATTTAGTGTTGAATCACACAATGACATGCGTATGCCACTGAGGACTCATGTGAATGATGTTTTATGTGGTAGGATTATCGGCCGCGTGGAATACGGGCGCACACCAATGTCAGTAACCAAAGAAATCTAAACTGCTCAAAGTGTCACATCTAGGCCGTGATAACGATGCCAATATATTGAAAATGTCAGTAAATGTTACAGTACAGGTGGCTTCCGAGTGACAACGCCGAGTGACAACCGATATTTGATAGTAACCGATAAAATAAACAGAAGGAGCACAGCAGTGAACGTGTCCCGTAAGCTATCGTCTGGCTCGGGTACTACCGTTTGAAGGAAAACCATATTCAAACGTTTGGGACAGTATGGTCAGTATTTGTGCAGGCCTGTAAGATATGTTGCGCTAACGACAACTCACTCTCACCAGAGGTTAGCTTGGAGTGAAGAACACGCAGTGCGGACACCATCACTGTGCACTTCTGTTATATTTTCCAATGAGTGGGAGTTAAGCTTGTTGTCTGATTCACGTGAGACGTTTATATGAAAAACGGTTTGTATTTAGTACCACCAAGACTTTGAGCACGAACGTTACAGTGGTGCAAGTGTGCTCATTAAGAGAGACATTATACAGGGGACATTATTTAGAGAGATTTTATACAATCAATTGGGACATCAGTCTAAATCATGTCCGTTTGTTTAAGAGTGCCATGGGTGCTGAATTTGTGTTTATGAATAACAACACCCGTCCTTAACGCTTACACGTCGTCAACGACTGCCATCAGTAGAAGGACATCATCCGTATTGAATAGCCAGCAATCTCACCGGACTTGAATCCAATTGAACATTTTGAACATTCTTAACCAACGAATCACACTGAATAGAATTCTCTGCCCCAAGTTCAGATCAATAATATGATCTTCAGCGTGTCTAGGTGTTGTAGAGACTGTATGAGAGACATACGATGAATTAACTATCATACCAACAACGTACTTTTCAGTTGTTGTACGAGCGATATGTGGTTATGTGCTCCAGGGAACTTAATCAGGGTTTGTGTTATACACAATCTATTTGTTCTTTCTAATTTGCTTAATATATGAGGTTTATGAATGTGATTTTTATTTGTTTTGTATCTGCACATTTATTTGTTGGTCTCAACCTAATCCTTAATTTATAGACATGATAGTATTTTAATAAAAAATTGTGTTTTTAATAAATACATAATATTACTATCTTATATTGATTAATAATACCTTTTCTTGCTATTGTATTTAAGAATTAAAAAAGTGAACAAATTAAACTGAATGTGAACTATGATATTTTTCGATTAAAGTTTGGTGGATTTCTTGTGAAAATATTTTTTATTATTTAGTAAACAAATAATTATTAATTATTAATGATATTAAACGAATTATTAATAATAATTAAACTAATTATTATTAATAAATGTATGCATGCAGCATGTATATAGATCTATGTGTGTGTGTGTTTGTGCATGTGTATTACTGTGGTTCAAAATAACTTATTATTTATTTTAATTTGGACAGGATTAATATTGTGGAATCATAACATCAACTTATACTGAAGTATTTATTAAAAACTAATATAGAAAAGACATTTTTCTCAGTGCCGTTTCACATTTCTGTGAATGAAATATGTTTTATATATGTAATGAATAATTTTCATCAATAAAATTAAATATAATGTTGATTGTTTATTGTTAGATAATTTTCAAAGTTTAAAATCTTAACGATGATTAAATTTAAAGCCTTATTTTCTGATATGATTGTCCATTTTTGTGTAATTTTTAAGAATGCGACTATTTACAATTACTTTATAATAAAATATATAACATATCTCATTGAATATGTTATAAAGTTTTACAACTTATAAGTTATTTAATGAGCTGTAAAAATTGCTCTGATGTGATTATTATTTTTATATTAAAAAGATAATTTATGTAATTGTCTGATATATAGCATTGAATACAAGCATTAAAAAATATAAGTCACCATTATTACGAAAATATTGTGTATTGCGTTGAATAATTGATTAATATAAATACTTTATCATAATTTAAGTAATTTTCATTATTTTTTGTAACTATTTATTGAAGTAATTTCAGATTAAATGCATCTTTTTAGACTTTAAATGTCCACAAGTCAAAGCACATATATATAAAAAATCTAATTAAATTTGTTCCCCATATGTTAAAGTCAAAATTCCACTAATCAAAGAATCGAAACACATTTGAAATAAATCATGATTTGAACGCTTCCATCAAAAAGAGCTTAGTTTAAATCCACGGAATGAGGAAAAAGATATTAAAGAAAAAGAGAGAGAGAACCTCAGGAAACGAAAGAACTTCATTCGGAGTTCTCTCTGTGTGTGTGTGGATATCATTTCTGATTTTCATTCCAGCTATTGCCAAAAATTCGGAAGGCGTCTCAATCATTAGCATTAGTGCTCTTATAAATGACTTTAGACTTTTTCAACTCTAATCACAAACTGAACTTTAAGATGTAGCTTTTTTTCTATGCTAAGCCATTTCTCCATTTTTATTAAGGCAAAGAACAGCATCAGTAAGATAATTTATTTGCGGTAACGTGGTTGAAAGAAACCAGTTCTTGTATATGGCTGCTTATTTATGCGCACAATTTTCTTTTGTGAATTTAAACGACCTCGCAATATGTAAGAGAATTTCTCGTATTTCATATTTTTGGAACAAAAAATGAAAATCATATCCCAGCGATCTGAAATGAATAATATGTTTGTCAATATAAAATTAACATCTATCTGAAAGTCAATTTACTCACTCACGCAAACATACACCACACACACACACACACACACACACACACACATATATATATATATATATATATATATATATATATATATATATATATATATATATATATATATATATATATATATATATATATATATATATATATATATATATATATATATATATATATGTATGTATATATATATATATATATATATATATATATATATATATATATATATATATATATATATATATATATATATATATATATGTTAGTACAAGAAATTTAACTTTTAATTAGTCACATAATCACAAATCTAAAACTCACTCTATGACCTAATCTATTGATAGCATTAAACTTAGAGAGAATTATTAGATTAATCAATTAATGTAATACAAATTGAAAACAACATTAATTACGTTGTTTAAAGCAGTAAATATGAGTCACTTGGAATAAAATTAATTTATAAATATCTTTAGCAAAAGGAAATGGGGGAATTAGGAAGTATCTTGTGTTAATACTCGTATCAAGTAAGATAACTTTTGCGAAAATGCTTATTACGTTCATATTTTCAAAGGTAGCAATGCATTAAGTGAAAGTCACACTTCTAGGTAATTGCGTCTGAGCATTTTATCGTCTATTTCATTTGAATACTTGAGTGTTTCTAACACATTCAATGATTAATTGATGATTTCCTCGTTTTCAGTTGATTATTAAATCTGGCTACGGACTTGTGCGTTTCAAATGAGTGAATTATTTCTGGAATAAATTCTTAGAGGAAACTTTACACCTAATATGCTGACATTAATGACAGCCATAATGAGCATACGCCCCCAATGTTATCTTCAAGAATGAATGTGACAGTTAATAACATTGAGTTAAACGGTAAAACTATCAAGAGAGTTGATGTTGATTTCAATTAAGTTCTGATCAGTAATAAATTATTTGTCAATTTCAAACATGCGTGAACAAATTGTAGAGCAATATACATTTTAAAAATAATGAAAAATTATAATAACAAATACTCTCAAAAATAATGATCAGCATTCATTAAAGAACTCAAAACTATCTATTGATTAAAATTATTTATTTTTTAAAATTTTACTTAAATCATTAAAGATTTTGAGAATGTTACAAATATTTCTAGAAATTGGAGCAACATTTTGATAATGAAATTATAGTTTTAATTTGGATCAAAAAGTATTTTCAATGAGTTATCTTATATTTTACTGATGTAGATAAAATCATCGTTAATATTTTATTTATACATGTTTTTACCCTGAGCTTTATCTCATTTTTTTAAAAAATAGAAACGATTATGCATAAATTGAAAACATTTTAATATAATTTTTTCTGGTACATCCCGGATGTTCTAAGAATTTTCTATTTGCAATAAATTAAAAATTACTAAAATTCTTGCACATTATATTCACAGGTTTTGATTTAAATGTTAATAATTATCACATTTAACATTTCCGATATTTATTGTGATAGCCGCTAGCATTTAAATGTGTTTTGAATTAAAAAAATAGTTTGATGAAATTAAACATTTAATAATCATGAAATTGCATATTTTAGAGCTTTCAATAATTTTAATTAATAGGACTTTCTTGTTCATGTGAATTAAAATTTCGAAAAGTAAAGAAAGGAAAGAAAAAGAAAAAAAAATAATACTAATACACTTATTTAAAGATTTGTGTTATTTTGGACTGTCGTGAAAATGAAAAATAAATCTTTTCAGGTGCCAAAGATGTTTTGAAAATCGTCATAAAACTAGATGACAATATAGAGTAAAATTTTTGAATTGTCTAAAAATTAAATTTTCCAATATCAAAGGTTTTATAACGAAACAGGTTATTCTTCAAGCAAATAAGTGTAAATAATAAAGAATATTTTTAATTATTTCCGATATCTTAAGCACATTTTGAGTTGAAAACTATCAATAATAAAAGAAAATTAAAGATTTTTAACTGAAAATAATTTTTATTTAACTGAAATTCGATTAGCAGTTCATAAAAATCAGGTAAATAATTCCTCCTAGGTGTTGCCACTAATTTCTAAAAAATCCTGTAGTTTCGGGTGAGTCATTTGATTAAACATGGTTGTAGTTAAAATTTTCCATAAAAAAATAAGTTAATTGGAAAATACGATACATGTAAATATATTTTTCACATTCCTTGTGAAATGAATATATCACTTAGAAAGATTGCCTGGATATTTTCGTATAAAGATTGTGTGAAATTTAACTAAAAAAGGTCGGCTAATATATTTATAGTTTAACTATAATGCTCAAGCAATTTATTATTATAGAAGGCATTCTCATGTGTTGAAAGCATATCCATGGTAAATTGATGAAATGCTCAAGATAAAATTCTGTTGGAAAAGAAATTCTTGTTAAATAAAACTAAAATTTGTTGTGACTGGATAAAAACATTTGTCAACTAAAAACTTATTATTTTTCTATGAAAATTTAAAAAATGAGATTAGACAAAAAACTATATTCCTAAATTAATAAATTAGAAGTACTTTAAAAAATAGTTGTAATTATTAGAAAATGTTTGTTTAATCATCTACACTTCATTATACGATATTAAGCATTAAAATTTCCTCCCCAGTAAGAATAGCAAATAAAATATTATAGGATGAATATATTATACTGGAAATAAAAAGTTATTCAATTTGCAAGAAATGTGAGAGTATAGTTTCGGAAAATACTATATCCAGGATAACCACCTCTTACATCAAACACAAGATTTCCATGATGAGTATTGAATCCCTCAAAAATTGAAGGACATATACAAATTTAGCTGTTCAGAGAATTCAATACAATCCCACTGTTCATATCCTTAACAACTAGCGTTAGAGTCCTTTGTTAGGGAGCTATTGAACAGACGTCTTTTATGAATAAGAAATATGAAGAAATTCCTTGCCAAGGGGAACTGTGGTAGAGTATTATCCTCTTAAAACTTAAAATTTAGCAAGTGGGAATAAAAGCTAGAGCTGTGAATTTTAACACAACAAAAACGTAAAGCCACATTCCAGAATGTCGCCAACGTAGATAAGAGATGATTGTGATACGTATTTAGTGGCATCACCTACCGTTACTCGTGTTAATAAGCCAAAATAATGACTGCCAAATGCACGTTGACAATGTGCATTCTCCGCAATAACCCTAAACCCAGATGAGACATTCATGATGCTACAAAAAGAACAAAAAACTGTAGGATGACGTTGAAGATAAAAACTTATGCTATTATTGCCTTTAAGTTTATCTTAGCTTACACTTTAGGTGGCGCTCTTGGATGTGATATGACATTAGGTTTAGATGAAACCATTGTCAAAATGTTGACAGTCAATGCTGCCATAAACATCGTTAAAATTGTTTAGAATTTTGTTATCTTAAGTAAAACTTCATTTATTATCTCATAGTTTGATAAGTATCTGCATGATCCATTAAAACCAAATGGGTAACACATTTATCTTATCAGCCACTAAGATCCATAAATTTATCCATTAAATTCATTCCCTTTGATTGCTTTATAATTACTGAGTTACAATTCTGCAGATTATCATAAAATCTCATTAGACGTGAACAGCAAATACTGTGATACGATAGGCCACTAAAACGGTAAGTTAACATTATTCTTCAAAGTTAGATGTAAGCTGGCGTAAGAAAAATCGTATTTCCTGCTTACATGGAGCATACCAGCAATATTTCACCAGGCGACAGCATTCAAATACAACCTATATGAGAAACTTGCTGTACTATTTTCTAACATAAATGTATTGTAGTTGTACCTATTTCAACCTATTTTACATAAATACATTGAAAATTTAAACATTAGCATTTCGCTTCAGTTTCTTCCCACCTAATTGATGTAGGACTTTTAATGGATTAGCTATTGTATAATAAATGTAAAAAAAAAAATATGTATATATTTCATGTTAAGAGCATTTTTATTTTGATAAAAATTATAACTTTATCAAAAAATTTTAAAAAATCGTAATTTTTAGTTTCCTTAAGAATTAAACATCTTAAAATTTAATATCTTACAAGAGTAACAACAACTTTTAATCATTAAAAATTGAATCGTAGTCACCATACATCTACCTAATCGAAAAAATATACTTGAGCCAACCAGGAACTTTAAAAACTATTTCTGTTTCCAAGCATTTCAAAAATTGAAAGCTATTTTGAAATATTCGATTGCAAACTTCTATATATAAGCAAATTAAATCATAATAAACAAATTTTAAAAAGAATAATAATAAATAACGAATTTCTTTTAAAAGAGAAGAATTACAAAGATAAATTCAGATTTGATATTGTAAAACAACGCATTACTAACAAACTATATATATATATATATATATATATATATATATATATATATATATATATATATATATATATATATATATATATATATATATACATGTATTATAAAAGCCTTTTTTTAATGTCAGAAATGAACAAAAAATTTAAATGGAAAAAAACATTTCTTAATATAAAATAATTGAAATTCATATTAGTTTAAAAGAAATTTTTTTCTTAATTTAATATAAATTATATATATATTTTTATTTTGTATGTTCGATGCTATATTTAATTTCCATTTTATCAGGCAAATTTTATAATCCAACATGTTATCTGTTTAGTTATCATATCATATAATGGTACTGATAAATTTAAAATTCAATTTTTATAATATTATTGGTAATAATATTTGAGTAATGAAATTATTTTTTATGCTAAGTAATACTTTTAAAATTCAATAAATAGTTTTTCTTATGGAACAATTTTATTTCGTTATTATGAAGAATTAAGAATTAAGTATGTACAATTTGGGGACTTACCTTTCCAACAGTTTGCTGCCTTTTATTCATCGCTAGAAGTGTAGCTGCAGCTGACTGATGATCGGCCAAATCAACGATGCAGTAAGGATCATTACCAGGCTGAAATAGATGTTAAAATGCATCACAAAATTTAAAAATGAATATTTAGCTAAAAAATTAAATATTTTGCAATATTTTGTCATTACAACTTTTAATATTCAATGCGATACGAATTCATACTTTTTTGATTTTTATCTTATATATAAAACCATGTGTACTCTCTTAAGGTAATAAATTTAAATTATTTCTCAAAATTATTTTTTCGTAATATATATATATATATATATATATATATATATATATATATATATATATATATATATATATATATATATATATATATATATATATATATATATATATATATATATATATATATATATATATATATATATATATATATATATATATATATATATATATATATATATATATATATATATATAATATATATATATATATATATATATATATATATATATATATATATATATATATATATATATATATATATAATTGGTTTGCCTGGATACTGGTTTCTCAAGGTATATGCTTCCAAATTCATTAAAAATTTTATTATTCGTTATTTGAAATATGTCTATTTTTTCAGTTTTAATATTCAGAAATATATTAAAAATATTTAATATTTTAGTAACAAAATAAATGTATGAAGTATCGATGAATTTCAGAATGTCATACGTAATGTTTTGGAATTTTCTTTAATCAGGTCTATAGATACTAAATATTATAAAAATGTAATATGTTTAAAGATTAATTGCTGTAAAAAGTTAAAAGCGTTTATTTAGAAAAACATGTCAACAGGAAAATCTCTATAGAAAAACTATTTCAGTACATCCTAACTTTCATATTTTAAAAAAAGTTTTCTTATCCAACATTTTCATAATTAGAAATTTAATTTAACAGAAGTGCTCTGAAATTTTTTATTTCATTTAACAATAGTGGTTCACACAATTTTTTTATGGCTGGAGAACCAGACCTCCTTATGCAGTAAACGACCTTTAAAATTTTGTTATTTAGTATGAGAGTAAGACGATGTAAGAAATGAAGAATAATAGCATTGGAAGAAATCCTATTTAAAAGCTCGGGTTATATTAATTTTTGATTTACAGCATTTTATGATAAAAGTAATTTTAATAAAATAATTTTATTTTAAAATTATTTTATTAAATCATAATTTTTTTTATTTTACAAATTCGTTCACACTATATGTATGTGCATTTTATTCATTTGGAATTTATTTTTATACTTGCCTTGTTTGGTAATGTTGTTCAATGACATTTCTGATACATTAATATTTATTCTCATAATCTCAGAATATTCTATTTATCTGTTATTGTAATATAAAATATTTTTCATTATTAAATAAAAACACATTCCAAAAATTTAATTTAACATTTTCTTTTTAGAGAAATCTAATCAAGGCTTTAAAAACAAATGTATTTTCAAAATTCTATTTAAGCGGATATCTGAGAGTTTCCAGAAATATTTTTTGATTATTTTAAACATTAATACCCAGAATATAATTCGCCCATAAAAGAAATTTCGAAAATATTTCTTTCATTGTAATTTGAGACTGATTAAAAAGAAAGGAGATAAAAAAATCTGCTTTATTTAGGTGAAACATAATACATTTTACAAGATAAAATTGTCTATTTTTATTCAAAATCAACTGCTATTACATTTTCGTATCCAGCATATAGCTGTATTCTCGGTGATATTAAGCGAATGTAAAATCAAGATGATAATTTGAATCTCGTGAGGTTGAAAAAAAAACAATTGTAACTGATTGAAGAATCAAATACACTCAAGATTAAATATTAATTGAATTTTTACTTGCAAAGGCATACATACTTTATAGGAGAGCATTCTGATTATTTTTAAACTCATTTTAGAAAAATATTACTTTTAGAGAATATGCCAAAAAAATATTCAAAAAGTATTCCAAAGAGACTTAAATATTTTAATTTATTCATTCGAATACATTCTTGAATTAAAATAGTGTCTTCATTTCTAGATTAAAATTTACAAAATTTTGATTAAATTTCAGAATTGGGAAACTTATAACAATAATCTTAGCATAATTGCTTAAAAATGTAGTTTGAGAGCAACACCTGAAAGTTGATATGAATAATAAACATTCAAAATGAAAGTACATTTTTCCTTTTTATTAGAAAATTTAGCAGTATAATATATAATTAATTGAAAAATTTATCGCGCTACACATTTGTGAATTGAAATCATACAGCATAGTTTTAGTTCTGGAAATTTATATTTTGTCCCTATGGCAGTTTGAAACATATTTTATTTGATACAAAAATATTAATTAAACTACTTTCAAAATTTCCAAGCTTAGAGAGGACTGCGATATATTTAAAAAATCTAATATAAACAATGCAGTTATTTTTAGCTTGCAGCGATTATAATTTCTATGCAGTTATTTTCTTCTTATTCTAGCATAAATAGAATACTGTTGTTTTCCTGATAACTTCAATCACTATGCATCTTGACGTAAAAGTCACACAATTGTAGTAATATATATTCTCGCGCACTTAAATTTGACATAAATATCTGGTAGAAATTTGAGTTTCCTTAAGAGATAGTAACATGAGAAAAATTGCTTCTTACTGCTAAAACATAGCATGCGTTAACAAGATTAAATTCTTCACAGATTGTTTTCTAATACATAAGTAGTGCAGAACTAACAGATTTGTAATAGAAAGGAGCATTTCAAAGAAAATATACTCAAATGCATGTATTCTGAAAATATCTCTTAAATGTACGTTTATTATATAAACGAAATCTGTAAGTAATGAAGCTACCTGTTTATAATTAGCCCTACTTATAATTTAACTTACGTTGCAGCAAAACTAAAGTTAATAGGATGACAATTTTTTCCAAAAAATGACAAATCAATTTAAATTTAAGCAATGCATTAAAATATATTGCAGTTTTATTCAGTAAATTTGAATTTTATAACAATTATAAATATATTAAATTTCTAAAATGTTAAGGTTTCCCTGGAGCAATGTAAAAGTAAATAGATTTAAGTATAAACAAATTGTGCTTTTGATTTTGTACAAAAAAATATCCAGCAGAATCAAATAAAATAGCATGCGATTTTAAGTAAACGTTTTATTGATTTTCCCTCCTTATTTTTAAAATATTTAAATATTCATGGGTGAAAGGACAGACTTTGCAACATGTTAATATTAATTAATTATTTTAAAAATAAAAAACAATGAATGAAAAATAACAGTGGTAAAAAACAGAGTTAACACAATTCACTATAATAAAATATTGTTGTAATGGTGAATTCTATATTTTTGATTCAAACAGATAAAAATAAAAAACATAAGTATGCTTCAATATAAATACATATCAATGCATTGCAATTTTAAGTAAAACAAATGAGATTATCCTTAAATAATCTAGAAGATAATTTTTAATGGAAAAGTGTGATATGTTTAACATACTGGAAAGATAGTTAATAATGTATCTTGCACATATATTAATAACTTATCTTTTAAATTCTGGCTCAGAAAAGACATTATTACTTCAAAATTCTACTTTTATGATTCTGAAAGGAGTTACAGTAAAATCCTTGTGTTAAAGCATTGGGATGGTTGTTAAAACTTAACATTGGTGTTATCTTGATTTCTAAAAGTTTGTGTGAATCATCATATGAGATCTTAATCAAAATAGTTTACAAATACTTTTAATTAATTTATTTTGTTGAATATGCTGTGTGTGTGTGTTCCATTAGCTTATCACTTTTCTTAATTTCTGTATGTTTAGATAGAATACATAATATATATAGTTAAAATAGGCGCTTATGCTTTATTGATGATTAACTAACAAAAATTTTATTTTCCAAAGAAAATCAATAATTGTCTGAGAAATAACATAAAAATAGTATACAAAAAATAACATAAAATTTATCAAGAACTGTAGTAGGAAATGTATCTATATATTCCTTTTCACATCATAATTATGTACAAATATATATACACTTATGATATAAACAAATGCGTAAAGATTTCTACATACTTAAGTAATTCATAAATTTCACAAATTTCTTTATTTGAATATGCAAAATAGAAATAAAGAAAATTCCACTACAAGCTTAATAAAATTGTCTTAGTAAATTTTTGTTTTAATACAATGACTTTTGCTTTTTTACTGACAAAAGTACATTGTTCTCCCAATAATTCCTTTATAATGACAAAAAAGGATGATTTCATAGTTGGCTATTGTACTTATATATGCGAAAATTTAAAAAAAAATATTGATTATTATTATTACAACAATTTGCTCAGTGTGAAACGGGAACACTAAAATATTGGTATAGAAATGTTTATGCAAATTTGATATTATATCTCAAAGTATATTAGAATGTAACTAAAAATAGATAGACAATGATCCACTTTTGCTTTCTCCAACAGGACTTCTTTTACAGTCTTGTTGATTCAAAATGAGAATTTCTTATTTGAATCAGAAATACACAATCTGCTTATATTCTTCTTATATCCATAATATGCGATATTTATGCCTATTTCATTTCATGAATACTGTGATATTGATCATTTAGACTTTCACGGAATTTCCTAAGAGACCTAACACATTTTCTTACCTAATTTATTTTATCACAAAGATTTCGGTGTTATTCTATAGTGGCAATCCTTTCCTTTCAAATAATAGAAAAGTAACTAAATATATGCAAAAACAAAATATATTACAAATACATATCCATATATTAGATATACTATGTGAAAAGAACTGCCACAAGACTTTTTTCCTTGTCTTCAGCGCCAGTAAAAATAGTTTGTTGATATGGAAAGTTGGTACTGAAGTATGAGATAGGATCTCTAACGGACAGATAGCTGCTCTACTTTTCACGAGGTAAACAGATTTGAAGATTCCGTTGTATTTTACGAGACGAATTCAAAAAACTTACGATTACTCTGTGGATTTAGAGGGATCAATTTCTCATCAACATTGACAGTGAAGTTTTGGCAAATGTGGTTCCTCCGCTTGCAGATAGATCAGTTCCAAGCAAAGGAAGAGAATTTTTACAAAAGAAAGAAGTTTCACTTTTTTCCTTCTGGGCAACTGTCAGAGCAAAATAGCATATCTTGTTTTTTAGTATTGAAAACAAAAATCAATACGAAAGAGTGTAAGATGGTGAGACTATTTCTTTTTACAGCTCAACATTTGAAAATCATGGTATTATTTTAAATCTAAAATTTTTTTTTTCAAATAATAAGGAATGGTCTTCAATTTTATGATGCATCTTTCTAAACAAATTCACATTTATTTTAAATGTGAGGTATATATATATATATATATATATATATATATATATATATATATATATATATATATATATATATATATATATATATATATATATATATATATATATATATATCATTTGATGAAATACTGAGAATGATTACCTAAAGTCTTCATTGAAAAATACAGTGTGGAAAATGCTAGCTTTTATATTTAAAGGTCACATTAATCAATTGCAAAAACATGTATCTAACAACCATTTCAGGAAACTGAAATGCTGTTACCATATTTATTAAATCTAGATAAAGAGGACAAAGTTACTTCTGTTACAAATGAAAAACTATAATTAAACATATATTATTGTAGGTAAATTCTGGAGTAAAATTTTAATGAAATACCTCAAAAAGTATGATCATAAAATAAACTTTTTTGAATTATGTCACAGTTTAGAAATACATGCCATATGATGAATTTTAAAATTTCAATCTGTATGGAAAGAATGATTTTTTAAAAATCAAAACATACTTTCAGGGGCTTTCATAAAATATTTGAGGTATCACAAAATATAGTATTTCAAATGAGTTTACTTACTGTTAATTCATACAAATGTAAACCACATTTACAAAGTATACGAGTACTTCCAATAATGCAATTGCACCCAATATAGGCAAAATTTCTATCCACTCTAATAGTGAATTTTCTCTTTTACTCTTCAAATATACTTCTTCATAATAAAAAATTACTTCCTAAAATGTGCTTCTCTTCTTGCTATTAAAGTACTGGATAACTCAATAATTTCTCATAGTTTTAATTCTAATAAAATAATACACTTAATTATGCGCAAAACATGTTAGTCATTATGAAATGAAATTACATGAAATCATTATCTAATATTAAATTTACCCTCTTCAGGAGAAAAGTAGACATAGTATCAGTACATAACACTAATATACAGACACTACAAACATTGTACATTAATAAATCAACAAAATAAAATGCATCGCATTTATACAAATTAGTATTCTCAAAATATACATCAAACTGTATAAAAATAAATAGAAAATAAGATTAAATCCAAACTCTATCGTTATCGCTAAGTGATTAATCAGTAAAAATCCAGGAAACAACCGTTAATATAGTTTGAAATGGGACTACATTGTTAGAGTCATAATAAATAAGTAATAGTATTTACTCTAGAAAAGCAATAACATTTCGAGCAATTTATATCATAAATATCAATAATCCCTTAAGAAAGTGCATTATCAGAATAATTGCTGTTGAGACACATTTTTGCAACAAAGAGTACAGAAACAATTTTGTGCAAGAACAATTTCTTGAGATATAAAAATGTGTTTCAAAGTCTTATAATACTTTTTATATTTTTGGGTCACCAAAATTTTTAGCTTTAAATAAAGAAAGTACAAATGAAGTACTCAATAAAGTACAAATGAAGCTCCGGCTGATGAGGCAATATAACCACATTAAATCAGGAACTGTGAATTTTCCATGATCCAGTCAAATAAGGAATCAATCCTCATAATATAAATTGAACTGAGTATTGTATGAAATCACGAAACCATGGTATTTTTGCATCCAATCATAGCTTTGATCTCAATATTAAAAATGCTTCAATCTGTGATAAAGTATTAAGAGTAGCAGAAGCGCTTGTTGTCAACCTCACAGTCTTGCTGCATCAAGCGTCTTCGAAATGTTCATGAAGTCATTTATTGTTTCGTAAGCGAATCCCTTTCCAGATCCTTTGTTCGTGCTTGTTCGACCCAAACTTCTTTTTTTAAATTCAGTGCTATACAGTTCCTAAATAAAATGCGGATAATATGTCTGTCTTTTCTGCTTTTAGTGATATCGAAATGCTTAAATCTAGGACGATATTCCATATGAACGTTCTGAATTCAACTATTCTATATTCTGCAGACACTCATCTGATCTTGATCAGTACGAGTAACAATACTGCAATTCAATAAATTCTAATATTTATGTATGTATTAATGATACAAATTATAAATATATATATATGAGTAAAAAATCAAATATTTTTCTTTTAAATGTCTGTCTATGGTCACAGTTATTATACATTTAAGTAATGATAATGAATTTTTTCTCATTCTTTATCTTTAAATTACATGCAATGTTTATATACTAAATTTCCAAATGAATTACACGAAGTTAACTATATAATCTTGAACTATTTTAACTAATAGTTTCATATTTATTTCTATTAATGAAATTCTTGCTTTTGTAATATTTCTTTTATCTTCTATTTATCAATTACTCTAATTTTTGCTTAGATTTTATTGCAAGGTATTTTAAGTTATTGCAACCTAAGTCATGTGACTAGTAAAATGCAAACTGTTTATATCGGATATTTTTCTATACATTATTTTTATATAACACGAGGATACTTATTATATTTTTATAAACTACCTAGTATTTTAAATTGTTGTTAAATGCCTATTAATGATATAATACTCACTTTCTATTTGGTATTGATGTTGATTTTGTAAGTAATACGTATGTGTTATCGAGCTTGTAATATCCGGAAAATCTAATTCATTTTCAAAAACTTCATTTACCAGAATTGGTGTAGTGTTTATTTAACTATTTAGTATGTTTTATACACATATATAAATTGTAGTTATCGTGTAGGAAAATTAGACATAAAAAGTTTGAAAATAAACAATTACAAAAAAGAAATTTTCGATTTGAATACATAGAAAAGAATTTACAATTTTATTTATTTAAAATAGAGGAAAAGAGAGAGAGAGTATACGGTAGAGAAATTGTTGCAACTATTTATCTTTTGCAAAAACACAAAATATTATCTTTGGAAAATAGACTAAAAACTCAACTTTTGTTAGTTTTGAAGAAATAGAAAATATTTGAATATTTTTGAAAGAAATTGTCAAATGTTAAGTTGTTCGCTTTAAGTTTTAAAATCAGACAAAAGCCTATTTTCTAGAGTTATTTAAATAAATAATCTATTATTTCAAAGATGTTTACGACATATAACCAATATTAAATTGTTTTTCTTATTTTAAACTGCATTTTCCTTTTTTGATCAAGTTACTCTGATACTTTTCAAGTTTAATTTATTTTATCGACGAATTTTGAAGCATTTGATGTTCTTATATAATGCATGAATTTTTCTTTCGCTTAAATATTCTTTTTTTAAATTTTAATGCATTTTATCATATTTTCCTTAAAGAATCTGTAATGATATTTTTATACTAATATATTTTATATATATATATATATATATATAGTTTCTAGGATATTTATTTGTTTTTAATACGAGAAATATTATGTTAAATATATATAGCCAATGTATTATATTATCTTATTGCTGATTCTGAAAAAAACTGCTCAGTGCAATTATTTTGTTACTATATTAAGTCTGATTTTAAAAGTAAATATTTATATAATGGAGTATCCCTACAATGATAATTCGTAATATTCATTGACAAACACAATTAATTTATATTTATTTAAACTTTCATTACTTTTGAAATATAATCAAATATTTTCTGGAAAAATTTTTCCTTAGACGAAAAATTGCAAAACATTGAATAACAGGCATATAATAACATTGATACTCATATTTTAAGTTTATAGATTTTTAGGCATTGACAATTGGAAAAAATAATAATTAAGGTTATTTATATATGTATTGCTGATTCTGTTATATATATATGTATATATATATATATATATATATATATATATATATATATATATATATATATATACACAAGTGCTAAGGCAGAATATGTCTTGGTAACTTTTTTGTATAGTATCTCTGCAAATATCCAGAGCATACCGTATAAATCTAGTGAATCTTTCAATTGTAAATATATTTTTCACAGATAACAAGCCACTTGGAAAGTCTTCGATTTGATGGCGTGTCAACTCTTCAGTCGTCTGTAGTTTCAAAGAAACAAAATATAATAAAGATGAACAAAAAACTCTCGGACGAAATCCGGCAAAGGACTTTAACAGCTGAACGTGGCCGGCATCTCCAGGACCACAGCATCAATAATACAACACGTGCCTCCCAAACTTCAAGATCTGGATATCTATGGGATTTTATTCCAAGTCTTCTCTGTTTCTACTATAAAAGGTTTCCTTTTCTTTATTTTATGTCTTCGTTTTCTTCATGACCTAATATTCTTTTATCCATCAATTTCGGATTTGTACGTCCATTACGTCACGTTTCTTATTCGCAATATGTTCCACTTTATTTCCGTTGATGATGCTTACCTCTTCGATTTTATCAGTTACCTCAAGTTCTTCATTGCTCAGAATTAACAAATGTACCACAAAATCAGCAAATGATGTTGAAGCAAAAGTTGTAAATAAAATTAACACAATATACATTTAGCACACTGGGATTTATTGATTGAAAATTTAGAAGCAAAATTTACGGAATATTTGTTTTTTCATATATTCTGCTTTGGTTTTTAAATATTTCTTTAACAAATTATTCTCAATATTATATTTAGCAAATTGAAATATATTTTGTTTGTTGTAAGAAAGCAGGAATTTTTAACTGTATCTAAATATATATTCCAGTTAATGCTAAAAAGTCTTGTCAGTACCGTTACATATATTAATTAATAAAATTTCAAACTATGTATTCTGAATAAAAATTTATAATTATAAGGGTTTCATCACTATAACATATTGCTTTAATTATTATTCATTGTTGTTAGTTCCAAATAGTGAAAATTATTTAATATTGTAAATTAATTATGTGAATTTTTTAAAGAATATGTGAATATTTTTATTTCATTAAATCCTTTATATAAATCCATTCGTCAGTGAATTATATATAAAATATTATAATTTAATTTAATTTGAATAAAAGGAGTTATATCATATTGTATAGTAATTTTTAATTTTCTCTACATAGAGTGTTGCTAAACTTTGAAATAATTTTTTTTAATTCTTTATTTAGGTACAACTAAATTCATATTAACGAAAATTCAAAATTATTTTTAAGCGAAACATATATTCTCTGTTACTAATTAAAACTTAAAAATTCCTTAAAAAATTTACTAATTAAAACTTAAAAATTATATTGAGAATCAAACAATGACGTAAAATATGGAAAATTAATAAAACATATAAAGTCACATAACAATTAATAAAAATTTTAAATAAATAAATATTTTATTAAAATATATTGATTAAAACATTAAGAAAAAATACTATTTTATAATTCTAAAACAATATTGTGTAAAATAAAGTGCAAATAAAATAAAAATAAGATTTTATTGAAATAAACATGGCGACGCAATGCAGAAATTAATATAAAATTTTAATAAATTTGTGATTACCATAGACTATATGTCATCGTTAGATTAAAAGAAAATTCGTTATTTATGTTTAAATTTACATAATATTTTTGTTTTATTGATAAAAATGTATAACAATTATAAATTTTTTAAAGTAAATTAATCCTTACTTACAACATGCTAAGCACAACCAAAGGTTTTACATTGCTCACGGAATTTGAAAGCGCAAGAAGCATTTTTTCATTAATATTTTTATATTTTTGAACTAATAAATTATCTGTATATCTTCTGTTTTATTTTCTATTTTTTTTAGAGAAAACATTTATTTCTCAAGACTGTAAGCTGAATACAATAAATTCCAATTGCATCAGTCTAAAAATTCAAAACTTTTTATAATGATATTCTGAATTTTGCAGACATAATTTTACTTGCTTAGGAAATGTAATCATTGAATTTTAATTTTACTGAAGTCCAACTATTTTTGAGGAAGAAATTTAAATCAATATAGCAGTAATGATACAGTTCCATAGAAACGCGTCAAGTAATTGACGCGTTTCTATGGAACTGTATCAAATTATTTAGGCAAATGAGAAAGTTTACTTTAAGTTAATCAAAATATATAACTTGTGTATGACCATTTAAAGTAAAAGATGCTACTCCATTCACATCCTCTATAATTTTTTAACGTATTATAAGAATTTCTTATATTTTTACATTAACTAGAAATGTACTTATTTTTACTTAAAATTTGAAGCTTTAAGTGTAAAACTTACAATTACATCTTTACTGTTAACAACACAAAACAAAAACAAGCCTATTTGAGTTACATTTCTTATCATTACAAAAATTCTACTAATTTCCACCATCAAAAGTTATAATACATAAAATTATCTTTTTAATCCCATTTACTAAAAGTACATTTTATCTTTTGTTTTTTCATTAAAGTGCATCATTGTTAACTCAATTTACCGAAATTATCATTTTGGAATTGTATCACTTTAAGAACACGCAATCCATAACTTTTTAATTTTATTAATTATTTAAATATTTCGGTGAAAATATAATTTTTTGAATAATTTATATTTTAAATTTCCATAATTCAAAAGTTTAAAACAGTTGTTATTTTAACGAAAACAATTATTTTATTAAAGTTTTCATTTTAAATTATAATTATAGGCAATCAGCTATCACTTATATTAGATTGAATTAAAATAGCACTGATCAACATTATGGGGAAATAAAATAATTGCTTTATTAATGAATTATGTTATATTTGTTATTGTATTTATGTATTGTATATATGTTCACATATTTCTTCATTTGAATATATTAAAAAGGTAGTTTGTAACATTGTCTCAATGCATATACAAAATTCGTAGTAAAAAAAATCTAATTTACAATAGTTATGAATGTTTTTGATGCTTTTGGTGAATTTAAAATATTATATATGCAATGATTTGTGAATCAATGCAATGATTGATGATGAGATGCAATGATTAGTGAAACAATTTTTCTTTACATAAATGGGTTGAAAATATCTCATTTTACTATATTATGTTTAACTTTGAAAATGCTATTTCTTAAGTGTATTAAGCTATCGTATACTCAATATCTTGGATAAAATAGATGAAGTTAAATTTTCAAATATTTCAATATTTGCTTTAAAATATGCGTTTTAAGTTAAAAATATAATCAGGATATTTTTGTTTGTTTTTATGATATTTTTCATCTTTGAAATTTGTAAATGAATCTTATCATTTCCTGAATATGAAATAGCGTGCTGATACAGTTAAAACGTATAGTGTAAGAAAATTTTTTAAATAAAATAAAATAAATGATATCAATAATGATATTTATGGAATGTGTTAGAAATTTTTTAATAAAAATTTCAGCAGTTTTTCTTAAATATCAAAAAACACTTGGGACTGAACAAAAATGTATTTAAAATTCAAAAATTGGGACGTGACTGAGAATATATATTTATAAAAACATATATTTTTGGTGTAAGATATTTACCTCAAGTATTGAATTAATTTAAAATTTTAACTTGTGTCATTGCTTAATTTCAGATTGTTTGAGTATATCAAATAAGATTTTTTAAATATTATGACTTTTATTACAAATAAATATCAATTTTAAAATTTGTGCAGTAATTTCTGGTTTAACTTTATTAAGAAAACTATGAAAAATGATGTGTAATCTTAGCACATATTATATGTAAATGCTAGAAAGATTGTTTTGACAAGCTAACAGATTTTATTATTAACAGGTATAATTATAAACACGTTTTTTCTACTGAAATAGGAAGTTTGACTATTTATAAAGTTAAAATATATTTTAATACAAATAAGATTTTGAATAGTTATCATATTAGTCCAATAATATCCACTAATCTTGGCTGTAAATGTAGTTAAACATTGATTATTTTATCAAAAAATATTTATGTTTCAAAAAATATTTTAATTAATAGTTTGGAATTTATAAACACTAATTAATTGTTTTGTGTAAAATAATTTTATGAAACTTTATCACATAACTTAAAACATATTTTAAAAATATCAAGTCATTCATAAAATTAAAAAATATTCAACAGTTTCAGATTTTCAGTTTTATCAATAATGTAAGAATCGAGAATAGAGAGCGTAAAAAAATAGCAAAACTAAGTGGTTCTTAAAAAGTGCAAAATATAAAAAAGAATTTTAAATTCTAATTAGTTGAAACAACAAATTTGTTTTAATAAATATTTTTGGAAAAATTAATTATGAATGATAAATAATGACATTTCATTTTCATGATTTACA
The DNA here is from genome assembly GCA_037975125.1 of Latrodectus hesperus. NCBI lineage: Eukaryota > Metazoa > Arthropoda > Arachnida > Araneae > Theridiidae > Latrodectus > Latrodectus hesperus. The sequence goes on along the minus strand of CM075859.1, from coordinate 57,068,717 downwards.
TTTTTGTGCATGCTTCATAAACTCAGGCTTTGAAAATAAGCGCAGGATCTCACATCGCTGAAAAATATACAAAATTATGTGCTTGTTGTTACTCGAAGTATAAAAACTAATTATCTCTTTACTTAGGTTAAAATGGAATACATATCAAAGAGAAAAGACATTATGGGAATTTAGAACAAGTTTCTTTCAGGGTGTGAAGAAAAAAAAGATTATTATTTATAAAAGGTGGGAGGTTGTCCAAAAGCTAAACACCTCCGCAAAAGTCATTATTTGAAACTTGGGAAATCATGGTTCTTAAGTGAGCTGGTAATACCTTCTAGAGTGTATAAGTTCTCGATTTAATGAGCGTCTCTAATCCCTGGGCTGAAGAAATGATAAACAAAATAATTCCGGATATAAAAAGAATATTTCACAGGTCTTTCGGAAATAGTCAACGAAGTGGAAAAGAAAACATATTTGACAAGTATTTTTCACAGGGCAACCCCGCACCTTTTGCAGTCATGTGTGTACTCCCCTTTTATTCTCACCTTTTCAAAACTGTTTTAATCAGAGATATAAAAGAGAGAAGAACTAAATGTCGTCCCACCCTCTCGATAAATTGGAAGCCAGATATTTTCGATTGCAGTTTATCCAGTGTACTAATAAGCGTACAAATTTTTGAGAGTGTTAGATAGTTACTGAAAGAATAAATGTGAAAAGATATTTAGAAGCTTATTATAGTATTTATATGGTGCAAGAAGATATGATGCCTAACATTTTGTACGTCTTAATTAGCGGCTTCTTCTTTCCTACGTTTTTCCTTCTTTTCACATCCGGTAAGAACACCGGGACTTTATTCTTCAAGAAGTTGTTTTTGAAACTGTGATTGATTAATTAAGGAAATAGAAGTGTTTTGATCATCACGGTTTACTTCACAGAGGAAACGTAATTATTCTATGATTTCAATTAATTAACAAGAAACCTGTTTGAATTTAAATCTTTTCAAATTTGAAGCATTGGCTATATTTTAGGAAATATTAAATCTCGAGTAATTTCAAAACATACTTTATTTTTATTATAGGAATTATATCCATATTTTAAATCTCGCTTGATAAATTATTTCTTTGCAATTAGTATTAATTGAACATAGGGAATTTTTAAAAATAATTCTCTGTCACAACTATAGAGAAAATTTACATAAGCATTCAGAATTCAGTTAATGAAAGCCTTTATTTTTTCTCATAATATTATTTAACTTCTAAGTTACCAGAGGTAGCAGTTTCTAAAGTAACAATAGCTTTAATTTTTGCCATACATAATAGAATTCAACGAGAATTCTATTCGTGTGTGTGAAATTTATTAGAAATAGATGCAAGGGATTCAGTTTAAAAGAATACCCAATTGGTTTTGAGCTATCTGCATCCATATTTATATGTAACAAAAGTGTCAGCATGTTTACTTATTTAATATGCCTATGTTTAATATTCAGGTATCGTTTTATTTTATTTTCTAAGTAAGAAAACTCGTTATTTGAGCATAATTTCAAGTGAATATAATTCGTAATTTTTTATTCGTTTCTTCACAAATTATTTGAGTAAATAATTTGTTTCTTTCATTTTTATTTTTCTATTTTTGAAAACTCATTTTATAAGATTATAAATGACAACAATGATAGTTCTTTTGTTTACCCAAACAACCAATTCCGAAGCATACATGGACATAATCCAAGCTTTCATTGCTTCAGTGAAGATACAGGATCGTTACTGCTGGTTTCTGAAAGGTGGAACCACTTCACACAAGTCCTACCTAACAGCGGAAGTGTTTAAAAAATTTTTTGATGACTGTTTAATTTGAATATGTCTTTGGCCACAAAGTTCATCAGGCCATACCATGTTAGATTTATTTGTTGATTTGTTTTAAATCGAGTGTTTCTAACAGAAGTTCTACAAACACTGTTGAATTAAGCAAAGGATAACTAAAGAGATTGTGTCTATAACATCAAAAATTTTACAAATTGTGTCAAAACACTTGGTACAACGTGTTCATGATTGCATTCAAAATGGTGACGAACATTTTCAACATTTTATGTAATAAATGATAATACAAAAAATGTTGAACAAATTTCAGCTTTCAAAAATAAAATTATTACTGGATTAAGTAACGAGGAGTATCTCCGTTTCTGTTAAACCTATGAAATAAAGTTGTAATAGCCTAGCAATGTTCGAAATTGTCTCCCACATTTAAGCCATTTTTAAACCATTGTACATCAGTATTAGAATATTTATCTCATGCGTCAGGATGAAAATTCATAAGAACAAAAATAGGTACTCTTTTAAATCAATCATCCTTTATATGTTTTGCAAGTATGCTGGATGCTTAATTTTTCTATGAAATTAGAAACGTTTTTATATGACCAGTTTTTAGGTCTAGAAATTTTTTCAGACTTTGTCTTGACCAGTAATTACAAATAAATATTATTCCCCCTCTTTTCTATTGTAATATTACTCATGTTTCCATTCTAATCACATTAGTGAATATATATCAAAACTCAATTTATGTCTTGCATTTCAGTACTGTCTAAAAACAAAAAATAACTGAGAAAAATCGAGAGTGTAACAGCATCTGTTAGCAAAAATACTTTATAAACAAAATATTTCATTTATTTTTTTTTAAATATTTAACTTTGTATCTTATAAATCTCATAACTTAGTATATATGTATACAAATACGTGAAGTTGCTATGCAAATATTAGTAAACGTACTATCACATGTCATATGAAACTAACAAATGTGTTTAAAATACAAAACTGAGAAAATTCAAAAATAAAACAGAATATGTCTGTAAAAATTATTTATTCACTACAAATTGCTTAAAATTGTTTCAAGTATCCAAAACTGTATATTGCATGCAAGTTTTTTTACTACACAATTCCTTTGTACAAATGCGTTAAGTTAAAGCATATATGTCTTAATACACATGCTTGTGATTTCAAAGGTGTATTTTCTACAAACATAAAGAAAATAATCAATTATGAAAATCTTCTTTCAACAGAAAGTGTCTCTGTTCAGAAACAAAATTGTGCTAGATCCATGATATTACTTAAAGTTGTCAATGATTTATTTAAAGTGTCTCATAACAAAAAAACTTTGCATATAAATTAGGGAAACAAATAAAATGTGTGTACTTGCTACTAAAGATGAAAGAGACATAAGTCAATCTCCAACTCAAATCTTTTCTTTTCAAGAAGAGTCTATGATTAGATAACGTAAGGAAGCTACCTACTTCGGAGAAACTTTAGAAACATGGGGAAGATGAGTGAAAGTGCAAGACTAAAGAATACTGGGACAGGCCTCCCATTCTTAAGCGAATGCTCATTTGTTGGTAACTGTGAGAAGGGGAAAAAGGAGTTAAACTTTGAACTATGAATAAAACATTTTTTGCAAAAAACAAACTTGGAAGAAGCTGATACTTTTTAGCGAGTTTAGAATTTTCGTGATTGTTTTCGTTTTTTCACATTTTTCATACTAACACTTTTTTTTATTCTGTCCAAAAATGAAAGTTTTGTGTGTTTGTAGAAATGACTATATATGGTAAGTGCTTCTCCTTACTTTCTTCCATTCGAGCTTTAAGGAAAAGCTGAAGTATTTTTAGTTAATGAAGTGATTTTAGAAGAGCTTTCAAGTTTTCTTCACATTTACATATCGTGTTACATTTATAAAAATATTTGTGTTTTCGTTGATTAAATTTGTCTTAATATAAAGTCCTGAATTTAAGTAAATACGTCGTCAACATTTAGCTTCCAAGGATTTTCTTCCATTGTCACAGTTGAAATATATCTTCAGTTTTATTTGTAAGACATTATTGTAGCAACATATGTATTTGCAAATAAAATGTAATTAATGAAATAGTTATATTAGTAAAAATAGGTGAAGGTAAAACATGTTAAAAACAGCACTAAAGAGCATTAAATAAAAGATAAGTCAGTCTAAAAGTTTAATGGTGTTTACTTTAAATCAAAAACCTTTTTCCTACATTTTCTTCTGCGAATAAACATAACCGCAAAAATGTTATCTTGCAAACATAATTTTAAAATTGATACCTTTATTTGCTTCTTTTCACAAAAACTCTTGTATGTGCAAGTAAAATAGAACTCAAAGCAATAACAAATGTCAATATTTTATTGCTTTAAATTCTCTTCTGTTAACACTGAATGGCTAATAATTTTCTAGTATACCAATGACTCAGACACATTTTAGTATGTTAGTAGACAAGTGGTATAAATTCAGATGTCAAAACAGTTCTAAATCTTATTGGTAACATTTTTGATTTTTAAAAAAAATCATTCTAAAAATATTTAAAATGCTGCATTCTTAAAGAATATAGATAAATCACTTTTAAAATATAAAACTCAAAACAAAGGCCAAAGTTGATTAGATCTTTATTTGAACTAACTGTCTTAATATTTTTGTTTATAAAACTTCATACAATCCAATTTTCGTATAAATTTTCATTTCTATAACAAATGTAATTGAAAAGTTTAACAAATTAAAATTTAAAAGTAAAATAGCTATTATCTATTTCTCATATAATTTTTCTTTATTTTTTATATGTTATATAATATTTAAAATTTAATATTTTATATAATATTTTTAACAGAAAAAATATTTAAAATATTTTCTCTGTTAAAAAATACGTCCATTATTTTATTTTAAATATTAAAGAAATTATAATTTTCATTTCAAGTTTTGATATTGTAATATACAAAGTGAAAGTAATCTAACAAAAAACATTAAAGTGCTGAAATAGATATTTTTATATGAACATTTAAATAAAACAAAAGGGATAAAATTATATTAAAATAATCTTTATGAAACATAATAAGTAAAAAACAAAATATTTTTATTTTATCTTTTAACGTTTTCAATATTTAGTATTAAGAAATATTTCAGAGTTCATGTGACAGAGCTAGGTATAGGTAAAATGTGTTTCATGAAAGTTGACAATTTCTCTTTCATTCTATTTCCTAAAAATAGTATATTCTCTTAAATTTAACAACTATAGTCCTTACGATGAGATTTTGATTTAAAGATTCAATAATGAGCAAATTTTGAATTCATATTTATTTAAATATAAAATTTTATTTTTATGTTACACAGTTTTCCACAGGGAGTTCATTAATCGTTATAGCTATTTTATAATAAAATATTAAAATTACTTTCATTTAATCGTTGGAATAAATGATATTTAAGAAAATAACAAACTTCTATAAATTGTTCGATTCTAAAATCATATTTTATATTTAAAAAAAAATCTAAATGATTACTGAATGTATTTAAGGTTACATTTACTACAACTTACAATAATGTGTAAATAAAGCAGTTGTTTTTTAATTGGTTTTTCCAAACTAAAAATGTGCAAGAAAATAAAAGGAATGCATAATGTGTACCGGCTTCAATTGTTGCGTAACTTTATTTCAAAGGTAAGATATTTTTATAACATGGGCTCTATTTTTATAATATTTAAAGGAATTCTATCTCTTCATTCAAAATACAACTTTTTTTTCAAAGTTTCATGTTATTAATCATTTTTTCTCATTTAAATTTCAAACTTGAATTTTAATACAATAAATCTTCTTAAAATATTTTAAACACATTGATATACTTCATAACATAATTATTTATGATACACGCAAAAAAACGAGATAAAATTTCTTTAAATCATTTTGCCTTTTCTCTTTAAATAAATAAGATTCCATTTAATTTCAAAAATGAATAAACTATATATTGTAAGCAATATAAATTATATTTATTTTTAACATTGTTCGTGAATTATAAGACAAATTTTACCATTTCATTCAAGTGGTTTCTTTATTCACAAACGCTGAGAAACGAAATATAAAATATTTCAATCCAAACTTCAAATATTCTGAAGCCTAATCTCTTTATTCGTATTATAAATCATCATCAAGTGTTAAGAACCCTTGAGATTTAAAAGCTTATCTTTAAAATATTTATTTGCTGTAAGGACTTTTTTAGTTATTTGCTTTCTTAGTGCAGAAATTTTGCGGATAAAATTTTCTAGTACGAGTAGAGCTGTACATGAGTGAGACATACATTTTTATAGCACTGAAATCCTATCATTACAAGTCTAAGTTTACTCCGCATGGGATCATGGGAAAAAACTTAAAATCATGGCTCATGCCTTCAAAGATTACAGTGTCGTAAACTTCTCAAGCACTCTTTCCATCTTTAAGCTCCGAGTCTTAAAAATTTTCTTTGAAGTTAAACTTAAAAGTGAGCCATATGGACAAAATAGAGAAGTAAACTGTACAAACTGGATGGAAGATGTCAAGATCTAATATAAAAAAAGCCCCTAGAAACTAACCTATCAATAAAAAAATGGGAAGAGAGACATTATATGCGACACCACGTACTCTGTATTATCTTTACTGTGTTTAGAAAAGAAACTAGGATTTCGATTAATTCTGAAGATGACTAAAATCTCCCGTTTCGCTCAATTTCTTTCTGGAAAAAAGTTAAGCGAGTAAAATGAGACATATTCTCAGCCACTGTTCCTTTAGTAGTGCCATTTTAAGTGGCATTAATTCTTTTAAAAGGATATAGTATAAATGGAATATCTCTATCAATTTTATTTCTTATTACTTTAAATCTCTAGTATAAGTAATATATTTAACAGATAAACATCTGATAAACATCTTAATATAGTTATTTACATATGCTTCCATTACTAATTTTTACATTGTAGATTAAGCATTCACAATTGTATAAAATAAAAATGATAACTTCTGTTAAGTTATAAAATTTAAGTTTTAACTACTAGAACATATTTAAACTAAATGCTCAAATCTTTTTAAAATTTATACAAATAGCAAATGTAAAGAAATATTTCTTAATCATAAAAAAACTAAGTATCTTAAACTAAGTATACATATGATAAATAAAAACTAAGTATACATATGATAAATAATTTAATTGCAATGAAAAATGCGTAACAGATACGTACAGCTTTATAAAACATATTCCCAGCATGAAATGAAATAAATTATGAGTTCATTCTCTTTATCCAGGAAGTCATAAAATAGATTACACAAACACATATTTAATAAAAAAAGTGGTTGTAATAGAAAAAATGATTATTTTCCTGTTTTTCCTCCACATAGTAAATAGTGTTTTATGTGAAAATTGTTAGTGATTTGAATTTAAATACAAGTACTTTAAGAAAAAGATATTTTTGTCCAATTATTTTTCCTTCAATTCAAGCAATTTTACTTTAAAAATGATGAAAAGCAATTAAAGAAAATTAAATAGCTTAATTTAAAATGATACTAGAAAAATCCTCAAACATTAAGCGTTGAAAATATAAAATCACTTCTTTATAAGCCTACGAATAAAATATATAGTATTTTTTATTTACTTTTTGGCTTGAAATAAGTATATAACATTTTATACCTCTTCCAAATTAATTGAAAATTTAAAAGCTTATGTTTTCACACTTTACCTTAAAGGCAATTAAATGTAAAATGGTGTTCTATGGGATAAGTCTAAATGCTATTGAAATGCACTTACATATATAAATTTTTGACACATAGAAAATGTATTTAGATACAGATATCAGTTGCATATTCTTAATAACTAAACATTATATATTTTTCTGGACATAGCAGTTATTGCTGTAGTTTATAGATATTTAAAAGTGATTTCTTTTCCTTATGAGTAAAACATTTCTACTACAACATAATGATATTATTTGTATTATCGTCTCTTTATGGTGATTCTAACTTCCAATAATGATAAATGCTAAATGTATTTTCTTTCTTTGGAAAGATTTATTGTTTTTTATAAGTTTTAAAAGTTTTTTTCTAGAACTGTTTTGTTTTGTTAATTTTTCTTTTTTTTTCTAATGCCCACAGCTGCGTTTAGGGTATACCTATTCAGCACTATAATGGACGATGGTGATGGCATCTAATGTAGTGGGCTACCCAGTAGGTGTGCCATCTTGAACCCAAAAGTGAAAGGATAAATAAAAAAAAAACCTCAGAGAGAGAAAGGAACATCCATGTCCGAACCAGGATTTGAACCCGGAACCCACTGCTTAGAAGTTAGGGAGGCTAACCTCTCCGCCAATGGTTGGCTTGTAAACTTTTCTACAACTGTTTTGTTTTGAAAAATTTTCTCCAACTGTCTAGTTTCGTAAATTCATCTTCAAATACTTATACTATATCAGCTGTATTGAAAAATAACTACAAGTAATTATGTTGAATGAGTAAGAATTTAATTCCTTTTAAAATTAAGTTTCCGATGTATATTCTTGAGATTATCCTATTAATATTTAATTATAAGTTTAATAATAACATTACCATTAACATTACAAGACTTAGCTAAATAAACACTAATAAAAATTAAATGGAAGATGAATCATATGATACTTTTGCTATAAATGTTAATGTATAGAAATATGAGAACTAATTATGTGTTGATAACTGTTATATATTAATAAACTTCAAGAGAAAAATATAATAAGTAGAAACTAACAAGCTTGCACATAAATCCATATGCCATCTTTATATAAACGTAATCACTCATAGGGCAAAGGAAACATTTTAAATTGATTTTTAAAATTGTTATATATATATATATATATATATATATATATATATATATATATATATATATATATATATATATATATATATATATATCAATATCTAAATATCAATATCTATATTAATATTCTTTACTTTTGCTTTCCTATATTACAATTTATGCGTTTTATACATTAGAATGCAATATATGTCCTATTATTTTAAATATTGTACATAATTTAATAATTATTTTAGTTTTTTATTATCAAAATAGATTTTATTTTTTATTTCTGTACGTAAGTAACCCTAACTTTTATTATTATTTGAATTGTATTCCTTAGTAAATTTATAAATTATTGTAAAGAAATTTCCCTTTGGTTTTTATGTTTTGTATTATGTGATATATGATTCTATGCATCATTTCAATATGTTGTTATAATTTAATATAATAATCTTTTCACTATTTTGACAACAGTGTAATACATAAATAAAATCCTCATATTTAAATATTATTGTTATATAACCTGCAACATATTTACAACTATTGTTATATGATTTGGCACAATTTTGTCAAACTTAATCTGTTCCATTTCTGTAACGTAACTTCCGATTCTTTTTAATCGTAGCAATATATTTCCAATTATTTTACATTTAAGTGATGCTTGTAGATAATTTGTTGATGCAATTTTTTTTTGTTGCCTTCCAGTAGCCTTTTTCTCCATTAAGTTAGGTCCAAGGAAGTTCATTTTGCCCACGTTCACACACTTTGTATTTCAGTGCTTCTAATGAAGGTTCATTTATGCCATCTAGTTTTGTAATTTCCTTAGCATAAAGACAAAACATTTTTTATTTCTTATTAGTGTATCTAGTATAAAATTATTTACGGCTTATTCAAGGAACACAAAAGAATATTGGTTATGGACAGGAGCTTAAAATCCATTAAAAATGGATTTTAAGCTCCTGTCAATGGCTATTTATTGTTATTTTTATAATTGTTTTTTATTAATGATGATACAATAGTAAAATCATTTGAATAATTTTAAATTTAAAACGTTTTAAATGCTTTTAAATTAATAGTAAGAGGTATTTAAAGACATAAAACAAAGTTATTAGAAGTAAAATTTATTTTGTAAGCTCTTAGATGAAATTATATCTCTTTCATTGGAACATTTAATTTATTTTGCGTTTTCATATATAGTAAAATATAGTTATATTATTCATGCATTGTAAGAATAATGTAGTTAAGTAATTAAAGTAAATAGCAATCTTTAAAATCTTGTGTTTGGGGAACGTTTTTAAATGGATTCTTTAATCATAATTTTTACTGCTGTATTAAAAATGGTATTAAAACTATTCAATTTCACTCATGAAACCATTGGAAAAATATATGGACTCCTTCTACGTTGCACTATAAGATAATTGTGATTAAAATAAATTAAGGATGTAGACGAAATTCTTTATGAAATCGTGTTCAAAAACTAGCTATAGTCATTTTCAATTTAATAATTTGTATGTTAGTTGAATTAATCAGATTTCTCTTAATTAGATTTACAGTTGAAACATGTATATATATATATATATATATATATATATATATATATATATATATATATATATATATATATATATATATATATATATATATATATATATATACTGAGCTTTATTGGAAAACAAAGCAAACAAATGTTTCGAATTACCAAACATCCTGATATAACATCAGACTAATTAGCATAACTAAACAGTTAATCATTCTTTGCACTCAATATTAAATGATCGCATTCCATCCAGCCAATAATGCAAAATTCATTGATCAATGTCAGCCAAACGAAATACTATATATTAACTTCAAATATCTAATCAAAATAATTAGAATAGTGTTTATTTAGTTTATAATTATTAAATTAATAATTGGGCAATTGTCCAAAACAATATACATGTTTAATTTCATATCTCATAATAGTTAAGACAATGTATGTAACGAAAATTAAATACCATGTTATTTAAAGTGTTTGATTATTCTTGAGACAGTTAAAAGTAAAAATAAACACAATATGATAAAATATTTAAAAAAGGCTTTGATAATTTACTTAAAATATTTATCCAATTTAATAATATGTATTATAGGGACTAATATTTTGTTTTCCAAGCAATAAGTGTGAATTGGAATCGAAGATAAAGAAACACTTGATATGATCAAAGCAGCATTGTTTCTGATTTATTCTAAGAAGATCTGAATTGAAATTAAAATACTTTTTTATTTAAAAAGCTGTTAAAATTTTAAAATTAATTTGTTAAAAATTGCTTATATTGATTTCTATTGTTCACAATAAAGTGTCAAATTTACATAATTCGATAAAATTTTTAGGTAATGTGTCTATACTTACACATACATACATACATACATACATATATATATATATATATATATATATATATATATATATATATATATATATATATATATATATATATATATATATATATAATATATATATATATATATATATATATATATATATATAATATATATAATATATATATATATATATATATATATATATATATATATATATATATATATATATATATATATATATATATATATATATATATATATTATATATATATATATATATATATATATATATATATATATATATATATATATATATATATATATATATATATATATATATATATATATATATATATATATATATATATATATATATATATATATATATATATATATATATATATATATATATATATATATATATATATATATATATATATATATATATATATATATATATATATATATATATACATGTACATTTATTTAAATCATTCTAAAGTTTACATATGTACGATATTTATTAAAATATCTTCAAAGTTTGGCACAAAATATATTAAGATGAGGGATATTTTATGGATTATATTACTTACGAAAATATCATTCTTCCATTATTGCCTTTCTTAGTCACCTGTATACAAAAACACTCTTAGTTATATATTAAATCAAGAATCAACTCTATTTTTTATTATTAAAAACATACCGTGGCTTGAAGTTTTAAATTCAAATAAAGAAAATAAACGGACATTTCTTTATTTTATTATTATTTTTTTGAATACTTGGAAACATAGAAGTATCTTGAAGGCAGTTCTCAAAAAATATTTTGCTGAAGGGGATTTTGAAAAGTGACGTTTATTTGGTTATTCTCACGCTTTTCTAAATCTTCAGCTACCTTTTTTAAACTAACATTTTTATACTTCTCCGGTGTCTCTATCGATTTTTGTTGTGGATGAGCATTACCTTTTTTTTTGAAAATGTTTCTTTGGAAGGGAAAAAATGCTTTTCAGATCCCAAAGGTTTGTGACTTGCCAGGACTATATTCGGATATTTTTGAATCATTATATTAACTGTTGATTAAGAAAATACAGCATATTATATACCATGTAAAAGGATGTGTAGCTATGCAAATATCTTTTAAATCGTTAATCAATGTAATACGTTTAATGCCCATCTAAATAATTTTAAGTGATATATGTAAGGTTTTATGTTTGCACAAAATAATCATAGTAATGTTTTTTCATGTAAATTACAATAAATATAATACATACGTTAAAAATACATACGTTAAATATTCAGATCCTTTTGAATGTATAAAAATTAAACTTATATTACATAAATACGATCTTAATTAACTAAATGCATAACGCGCAATGGAAATTAATTGGTTAATTCTGTTACACTCTGAAAAATTGCGTTCTGCTACTTTTACTGTTACAATCTGTGACGAGTGAATATTTAAAATGGTTTCCCGTACACAGTTTCCATAAAAAATCCATTATTTTTTTACCTAATGGGTACATTTTTAAAAGTATCTGCTTTAATCGCATTATTTTTAATTATATTTTTAAAATAACGGTAACGTTTAAATTTTTGTATATAAACTGTAAGGAATATCCTCCTTTTATATTAAAATTTTTGTATAAAATGCTTTACCAAATGATGAGGGGAATATATAATAAATTCCTTTTATTATAAGGCTGCCAAAATTTCGATTTTAAGTTTTTCATTTAGCAGTATATAGAATATAGTTTATATAGATATTTGTTCCATCTTGTGTATATCTAAAGAAATAGAATCATCATTAAACTATGGGTATTAAAAATTATTCTTGTTCTGTAAAATTTGACTATACAATAAATCTGACAAAAATAAGAGTAGATACATTTTAAAGATAAGATGCTTCAAATTATATTACAGTGATTAGTAATAGGTGAAAGAACTATTAGCTTCAGTTTTAGGAAGTATTTTTATTAAAGCAATTAGATTTCATATTCATACATTACTTTTGTAAATTATATGAATAAATATTTATTTTTAAATAATACTATATTCTTACATTCTTTTGCATACAGAAATATTTTTATTATAAATACATACCAATACGTATAGCAATATACAAATTTCTCATAATATATTTGCCTTTATAAAATCTTAATATTTGTTCTTTGTTAAGGATTTTTACGTAAATCATATATTTTATTTTAAACTTTTAGATTATTCAGTTTAGATGCTTCACATTAATAGGCATTTAATTATATTATATTTTCTAATTACTGCTTATAGTATTTTTTATTATTATTTTTGTAAAACAATCGTAATATCGGATTTTACTTTTCCTTGGAGAAGATTCTGGTAATCAATGTATTTAGTTTAAGAAAGTCTTTTCTTGGATCTAATAAATATTTATCGACAATCTCAGATAAAACCAATAAAAGAGAAATTCTAGTGGATTTGATAACAGTATTTAAGGGGATTTCTATAATCAAATTTCCTCAGAAAGGAAATAAAATCCAATGCATGACCTCTAATCCTCTAATTGTGAAGAGGTTCGGGATTCTTAATGAAAACAAATCTGCCAAACCGAAAGATATTAACGGGAAGGGACAGTGCAAAAAGCACTTCGTAGTAAAGGGAATGAAAAAGAATCGGCGTGGAAAAAGCTCCTAGTTGTGTTGTGCGAATAACAGTGTAAATGCTTGCCGGTTAAAGCATTTCCTTGTACAAGAGGTTTGGTACGGTTTGGTCATGTACTCGCCTAGGTTTAAGCGTTCCTGTCCATTGGTTAAATGCTTGTCGCATAGATTTTTAGATTCGCAGTCTTTCTCCTGGGACTTAAGTTCTCTTTGTTTGTCCTCATCCAACGTTGCTCTTTCCATCTAAGACTTCACCTGGAGTCTCCGGTGCGTCGTAAAGAAGTGAATTTCCTTCTCTTCCATGTGATTCTTTCAGATGATTTGCTTTTTCTTTGCCTCCATTTCCTTTCATTTTTTCCTTTTGTCTTAGATTTCCCTTTTTTATTATTGCTCTTGTCTCTTTTTTTTATGCCCTATGCCAAGCATACAGATCATTGAGGATTTTGATGTGAGATGGATGTTGAAAGCGGAATGTCAAAAGTTTTAGCTGTTGGATATGAGATATCAAGACAGTTCTTGGTTTATTTTTGCATGATTCTCCTGAGGCATTTTGTGTATACGTAAATATATTACATATCCCACAAATTTATATCAAAAAGAAATATTCTTGCAAGATTCCAAAAATGCATAATTTTGACTGAATTTATTCTCCTACTCAAAGGGGTTGTTAAAAATATTTGCACTGTATGATTTGACTTTATTTTTAGATAGAGTTTCTTATTATTCATAGTAAAATTTCAATATTGATGAAACAAACTTGGTAGATTGAGTATTTGTTGGAACTAAACTTTTATTCTAATGCATTACAATGTTTGGAAAAGAATAAACAATAACTAACATAATTAAATAAAGCTTTTCAAACTAGTGTATTATCTTGGAAATGATTATTTTCTAAATTTTAGAGTCATAATTTAGTATATTTATATGAAATAAGAGATTTTTGACACAAAAAAACTGTCTTTTGGTATTTAATTTACTGTTTCATAAATATGTATTAACTCTATTAAACGAATATGCAACTTGACAACTTGTGACATCTTTCACACATATGAGTAATAAAACTTTAACTGATCTCGTAATTCATTAAAAAGTACTTTCAAATGTCAAGAACACAGTAAATTTAGTGTTAATATGATGAATGACGAAAAATATTATTTAAAAAAGTACCATAATTACTAATATTTTAATAAAATTTAGATGAAATATTTTACACACTCAGTATTTTAAATTTACTGAGTTATTGTAATATCATTAAAAAAGAAGCAAGAAACACTTTTTACAACTTTAAAACGTTCCGGGACATAAAAAATGAATAACAAGTTGCGAGTATGTTATAAAGTATTAACCACATGAGAATTCAGTTTGAGTGAATATATTTACTATTGAGTAATTTGTAATGCATCTACTATGATAGATTGAAATAAAGGAATCAATTGAAATGTGTTTACTATTATTTACATAAATATAGACCCAAATATGAAGTCACGTTATACTAGTGCTGAACAGTGAATTTTGGAATAGGAAAGAAATTGTAATAAAATACTCTGTCGAAAAATAACAATCAAAATGTATGCTATCATAAAAGAGTCTCAAAATAAACTAAGCAAAATGCAAAGCGAAATGTTGTTTACTACTCAGTATGACCAATAAAACAAGAATAAAGTAATACCAGCATCCTAGAAGTTATCTAAGTGCATAATTTATTTATAGCATTATTCAATTATATTCAAATATCGTTTTCGTCAAGAATTTAATACTTCGTTATAATTTTAAAAATTATATGAAATTCAAATAATATTTTCATAAATAAACATTTTTAAACATTGAATATAAAAGATTGCTTAAGGTTTACAAAACTTAATATAATAGAAGAATCACAAATGAGGCTAAAATACACTGCCCGATATTGAAAAGCAACACCAAGAAAGAGTTGCCAGAAAGTGACGAAACTCGGCAAACAGAGAGAGGCAGCATTGATCAACAAGTGTTTTGTATTTCGAAATGATATGCAGAATACAGAGAGAGAACAGGGTTGGATCAGTAGGTTGTAGGACCACCATAGACTGCGATGCACGAAGCAACATGCCTAGGCACAGAGTCAATGAGAGTACTGATGTTGTTCATTCTCTATCAACCATTTGCCAAAGTGCGTCTTCTTAAGGAAGGGTCTGCAAATGGCATCCAATCATATCCCAAACGTGTTCGATTGGTGATAGATCTGGTGACCACGGTGGCCAGTGAAGCAGATGTACACCTTGCAAGGCATATTGGCTGATGCTAGCAACGAGCGGTCGTTAGTTATCCTGCTGATGAGGAGCATTGGGCACTCCAAGAAGGTAGGAGAGTTTCACCGGTCACAGCACATCATTCACGTAACGTTAGGCTGTCACAGTGTAATAAATACGAACTAGATGTGACCTAAAATCGTATGCAGTGATGCCCCAAACCATAATGCCACTTTGTAGAATGGTAAGAAGATGCATAATTGCTGCAGGATTGGACCTATCTCCACGTCAACGCCACATTCGTATGTAGTGATTATCACAGAAGAAACAGAAGCATGACCCATCAAAAAAGACGATCCAGTGCTAATCCGTCATCCACAACGCTCTAATCTGGAACCATTCCATATGTTGGCGTATATTCTGTGGTGTTAATGACTGTCTTCTTAACGGATTCAATGAGCACTGGCCACTAGCAGCCAATTGACAGCAAATGGTTGTGTTAGATATGAGAGCATCCAGAGGTGAGTGAGTGTCTTTTTCTGGCACACCGTGAGGCTACCACCGCATCTTGTCGGACGTGTCGATCCACGCGTGCTGACATCCATCTGGCCCGCAAACTTTCCAAATCTCTTCGTTCCAACCATCTTCGCCACAATTGGAGCTCTGTGGACGCGTCCAAGTGTCATCTGCGTTTTGCCGTAAGGACCAACTTGCCCTTCACATTCCGATCACTATGCCCCTCGTAAACTCGTAAGTATCATAATCAGCTATACAGAAAAGCTGAACTTTACACATCTTCAGTAATTTTTCAGAAAAAGTAGTTCTAGAATTTGGCATACATAAATTGCTATTATTTGTGACACCTTCTTAAAGCTCCAATTTTAAATAAACTTCATACTATAAATAATATTGCTTTCTGATGATGCGTAATAACGTAAATGAAAAATATGAAAAATTAAACACTATTTTTTAAATTTTAAAAATACAGCGGCTGAAAATGATTTAAACATTTTATTACATATTTACGTAGCCAACCGATGGCGAAGAGGTTAGCGTCCCTAACATTGAAGCAGAAAATCTCTGATTCAAATTTTGGTTCGGACATGGGTATTTCTTTATCTCTTCTCTATATCTTCACTTTCGGGGCAAAGATGGAACACCCACTGAGTGCCCCACTATATGAGATGTCAACATTTACCCCATTATTGCGCTGAATAGGTACATCTTAAGGGCAACCGAGCATTAGAAAAATTATTAGATATTTACGAAAGAGGCTTTAAACACAAACTTTGTAATGTATAGCCCCTAATTACTTTCAGATGAGTGATATTACTTTTTCCTGTATCACATGCGTAAATATTTTAAATAATGATTTAAATATGAGTAAAAGAATTTGAGAAAAAAGTTTAAACTTTGTATTTCTCTTTCAAAAAGATTTTTAGAATTAACTATATTTGAAAGTTTATTTGAAATAAAATATGCTTTCGTCTAAATATATATATATATATATATATATATATATATATATATATATATATATATATATATATATATATATATATATATCTGAGATGAATTTTAGGGAAAATATGGGTAGATACTTACATATCAAAGGATCATTAATCTAAATAACTCTAAATCTACTGAAAACATCTTTCCTACCATCAAAGAAATTCACCATTTTCTGAATAAATTCTTCACTGTTAGAAATTTTTGGAATTTCACAAAATTAATAACAAATTAATTGGCAATTTGAAAATGAAAATTTATTTCTCAAGTATCAGAAAAATCTTTTTTGTTTATAAAATTTTATTCTTTACTTGCGTTCTAATTATTTTTCTTCCTTCTAAAATAATATATCCGATGAAACATTTTAGCATCTCATTTTGTTTATTAAGCTTAAAATATAGGAAAAATTTGTACTGTATGTAAATTAAAGAAAATAAAATTCAAGGTACACTGATGTTAAGAGTTTCTTAAGACGAAAATCTTATTTTTTGGAAAAACTGGTTAATTACAGAAACTTTTATACATTAGCTGCAAGGCCAATAATGTATATATCAATAATATTTTAGTAAAATAATATGTAAACATTTAAGGACTTAGAATTTTTAAATGCTTGATAAATTTATGATACTATTTGCATAGTGAAAATTTGAAAGTTGATATTTAATTGTATATCAACTAAAATCTAAAAGTTTTTATGTAAACAACTAACTTTTTTAAAACAACTAAAAACTTTTTATACCGCAGTTTCATTCGATCTATACGTTATTTCAGTTAGTGTGGATTATGATTATCTATAAGTACATTTCTTTCAATAAGTCACAAATTTTAGTACTAAGCCACCTTTGCAGCATGACTTAATGAATGAATATTAATATATAAGATTTTTAAATATATTTAATGAATACATCTTCAGTAATTCTTGATATTTACATTAAATATTTTTGGATATCTTATTTTCAGAAAGAAAGTTTTTTTGTATCATTCTGTGTTCTTTAGTGTGTTTCCTTTTAATTCATTTTTTGGATTTCATTTTCATATTTTCATCAAATCCTATCACAAGTTCAAAACTATCACATGTTCATTAAAATTTGAATTTTGTAAAAATAATTTTATGATATTTATATTATTTTTTAATATATTAGCTTATTGTAAATATAATTATTCCATTTATGTATGATTTCTAATATTTTAAAATTTAACTTTTTTCGTACACATATTACTCTTTTTAAAATAAGCTACTTATTCCTAAGCTCACAATTTTACCATAAGATGCAAAAAATATATTATTGCATTTTATTTTTTAATGAATAGAAATGAACATCATTTTACGATTGAATGAATTCAAGCTTTAATTTTAAAGATATAATAATAATAAAACAACAACTTTCGTTACAATTTAATAAAAAATTACTAAAACTAAATGCACAGTTATGAGTTTTCACTATTTAACTCCTCTAAGAAATAGCAGGAAATAAGTTTCTCTTAAATGCGGGCTGTACGTCGGTTTTCAAAATGTTTTGCTTTTTTTAAAGTTAAAAATAATCTGCAGAAAAAATACAATCTCCAAACAGACAATCTCAAGTTCTTTGTATGACTAGAAAACTAATTTTACAGCTCATATAAAAACGCAAAATTTAACGTTCATTGTAGTTTATAGTACTAAATAATCGTGAAAATTTTGTCATTTTTTATGCCTTGGAAAAAAACATAGCGTTAAGCGTCTAATTAAATGAAAAGGCCCTTCAAAACTTTACCCCGTAACGGTAAGGTTTTCTACTGGGCATTTTAAATGCTCCCAAGATAATTGCGAGCAAAGTTTTCTGGAGCCTTTCGCAGATGTTTAAGACGAGGAGGATCGAAACAAACTTTGGGAATGTATTTCCACGACTTGCATAAGATAATTATGGATCCTTCCTTTTTACCGTTCAAAAAAAGTAAAAAACGCTTTATTCGAAACAAAAATGGTCCCTTCACTTCTAATTACAAAGCGCTAAGGAATGAAAATGGGTTTATGTAAAATATATGGATGAAAAGTTTCCCTGCGACTTTATTGTATAGCTCATTTCACATCAACATAACATCCGCAAACATCTAA
Source organism: Latrodectus hesperus (assembly GCA_037975125.1). Taxonomy (NCBI): domain Eukaryota; kingdom Metazoa; phylum Arthropoda; class Arachnida; order Araneae; family Theridiidae; genus Latrodectus; species Latrodectus hesperus. The sequence continues at coordinate 57,049,314 of CM075859.1, read as the reverse complement.
GAACCTTTCTAAATAGAAGCTAAAATTTTTACTAAAAGCATTTAAAAAATTCTTTATGTAAATGGAAAAATAACTAAATAAAATAATATTAACTAGATATTATTTATAGGTATTTTAGTTCTGGTATCGCGCGTTTCTCTGAAAAAAATTTATTATAAGTAATATTTTATCATAAAGTTTATAATTTTTATTTATCAAACGGACATGAAATTGATTGTAAAATCTATATACTAGCTTCACTACTTTTTATATTTTATAAAAAATACAAAGCTTTAATATATTTTACACAATTAATTTCATATAATTAATATTCTTCAAAATAATATAAATTATTATTATAACTCTAAAACATTGCCTCTGAAAAGGAAATTTATTTTCACTTTGTGTAAAATATTATACAGCGTGCATTTTCGTGTATTTTAATTAATGTATCCTATATTTTGTTAAAAAAGTTTTTATAAATGTTTTAAAGTAAATGATAATTAGTTTTTGATATTTAACTAATTCATAATAAAAGAGTAAATAATTTTTTATCGATTAAAATTACTCTCATGATTGCAAATAAAGGTTATAATAAGCAATCTATGCTCAATTTTAACTATATTTAATTTGAATAAAAAATTTATAAATTTTTTGAGTTTACAAAAAAGAATAGCTTTAACTGTTGTAACTTGAACGAGAAGTATTACGTGTGTGTGAATTCGATTACAAAGTTAATCAATATAACTTTTTTATTCTCTATCACATTTCTAGAATAAATGTTAATTAAATAATTATTAATTTTAATTATGTTTTTTTATAATTTTAAAAAAACTTTATAAAGGAAATTATATTTCAATTGTGATATATAATTTTTACTTCTTTATTACAGTTATAAGATTCTTGTTATAAACAGCTAAAACCTAGTTGTTTAGTAAAAGAAAGCAAAAGATTATTTGCCCTATAAAAATATTTTATGGAGATCATGCAAAATATTCTGCAAAGAATTAGGAAAATATAAGTTCTATTTGCTATCAAAATAATCTAGAAAAATAGATTGTCATATATAACCTATCTTATCTTATGTGGAGGATGAAAATATGGTTATAAGTTCAAAAAACTATAATTTCTTGCAAATTTATGTGATCTCACGGACAAAATGTATATTTCATATTTTCTCACCTAAAACATTTTTTGCAATATAACAACAAAATAATTTAAATTTCCACCTTTCATTTAATACAAATATTAGTTAAAGTATGGCAAAATTACTAAAATAGGAATGATAATGTCAGGAAAATTAGTTTTCTTTGAATATTTATTCAACCTGAAAACACAAAATGTTTGACAAAGACCAGAACTTTAAAATCAATTTCCCTATAACGAAACTAATCATTTAATTTCATGTTGGCAACCCAATGAAACCCAAAAATAACATATTTATTTGAGTATGAAAGAAACTTTGTTATTTATTTTCCAAAGCATATTAAAATAAGCAGTACAATATATACTTCAGTAAGAAGATACTAAGTGTGTAAATTCTTGACTTGTCTAGCAGAAACCAAAAGAATTTTGCAGATGATCCAACAAATTCTTTAATTAAATAGACATTAAATGTACTTAGAGTAGATATTTGCTGGTGAGTACAAATTTTGCTGTTACAAAAATTGATGATTTGCTTTTTATAATGATACAGATGAATGAAAAAGTTCTGAAATTGTGTAAATTATTTCGCAGACTTGCAAAACAGCAACACACAGTTTAAAGTGAAATATGCGTAGATTTCATAAGTGCATAATAGTTAGTATATATTGAATAAGCATAGATGAATAACTTCCAAAACAGTTATGGCTGGAAACAAATGTATGCAAATGAAATAATCACATTCTACATTTTATGTTACTCCAAATTATTATTATACTTCTCATTTTTATCGATGATAAGGCTAAAAATCAATTTTTTTTACTTTATTTAAAGTGGAGTGGTTGTAGCTTAAGATATAAATTGACAAATTTGACTATCTAATTTAACTCCAATGGAATATACATTTTTGAAAATTTTGTATAAGATATTGAAGCAAGACATTTCCAGAAACTGCAGGTGCTGCATTGCGAATTTCTCGACAATTTATGGCTGACTTGAACCTTCCGGTACGATTACCAAAGAATAACTTTCTTTAAACTTTTGCATAATATTTTTAATTGCATTTAGGAATACTGGTATTCTTTATAATTAATTCTTCATTTGTTGATAAGGACGTGGTGCCGCCAGCACATTGCTCTCATTCAAGTAAAAAGATTTCATTATCAGGGCTCATTTTTAATGCAGTAGCTTATTTACTTCAGGCGAATTATTTTTTAAAAAACTTCCTATCGCTTTTATAGTGAAATTTCAGAAATTACTCATTAGCACTCACTTTTAGCAGTGCAACTCTATCTATTAGAATGATGTCAAACTTTTTGACGCAAAATATAATCGCATATGATCTACATAACAAATATTTGAAATTCCAAAGGAGTCAGTTTGATGTCATCAGTTGCAGTAATGCTAACTAAGCGAATAGTACTCATTTCCTATGATCCTCTAACTATCATCAGTTAAATTTTAACCATTTTGTATATAAATACACATGTAATGTATATATACTATCACAATACAGTTTGTAGTGCACACAAGAAATGTACATTAGTGTATACAAAATTTAAAATGTATTGCACTTTTTTCATAGTTCCTCTTTTATTAGTTTGCGTTGTATGGTAACATTTTAATCATAAAGTTAAATGTATGAATTATTTGCTAATTTTTTCCTAACGTTTATATTTATTTTTGTAATTATATTGTTGTACTTAAAATATAAATTGAACACTAAAAATAAACTCAGAAATCAAGCTGTCAAACATTTATATTTTATTGGACTTTTAATTTCTACTCAATGTACCCACCTTCATAAATAGTTTTATGACTTTCAACCGTTAATTATGGTTTCTGATATGATTCTCTGTGGTATATTTGTCATAATGTAAGCATACATCCTAGTAAAATTTAAAAGTGATTAGGAAGTTAAATTAATTAGACCATCACGTAAGTGTATGTAATCATATTCTTGTAAAACCCACTGCCGATATAATAACTCAAGAAAATACTTTTTCAATTTCTGGTATTTATTTTGTAATGATTATGGATGAGTTGATAAATTCGTTATTTATGATTTATGAAACTGGTAGAGTTTCACTGAGGAAAAATGTCAAATATGTATGAGCAAAATATTCTTTATTCCCTGATTAGTTCTGTGACTGATTACATTACATTAAAATTAGTACCAAATACCATGAATTTATCAAATACATAAACAAATATAAATTTGAATTTCGGTTATACATTTTTCATATATCAAGAAAAAATTAGATGCCGATATATAAAAAATTTTGCAATGTCAATTAAGTCCGCTATATAAATTAAATATGAGAAAATTACATATTAAAATATAAGACATGATTAATTACTATATAATCATTATTTTCTTTCGAGAGACTGTAATTAAAACTATTTTAAAATTTTCGGTATACATAGTAATAATTACTAAGGGTGAGAGAGAGAGAGAAAAAATCAATATTTTTGTTTTTATCAGTAGCAATATTTTTAAGTAATCAATATTTTCGTAATTTGTTCATCAAGTATACTTGCATAAAAAATTCATTTAAAATTTCAGTTATAAAGACTCAAATTATTCATACTTCCCAAACTATCACTGCAGAGAAAGAAGTTATGTTCGTTCATGTAATAAGGTACTTCATAGACTTGGGCAAAAATAATATTTTCAATCAATAAATATGTTATTTGGACATAAAAATATTTAGAATATTTTTAGCATGTGATATTTTAAGAATGATTTTACCTGAAATTCTGTATGAAATGCTTCTATTTGTTCCCCTTTAGTTAACATCCAGGCTTCGGTAAAACTTAAAGTTGCATTATATACGAAGTGCAGTATATAATAACTTGCCCTGTTAAGTATTCATATGTATTTTAAGTGCATTAAATATACTTGAGTAAAATAATTTAGTTGATTCGTTAATTAAAATTATTGCTCACTGAAACTAATTCTGAATAAATATTTAAACTATTTTTCAGGTAACAGAATACTATCACTCATTATGGAGTTTGATAATTTTGTATTCTCTAATAAACTAATTAGTTTGGAAATTTTGAATAATAATAAGTAAAAAAATTGTTGACCACTCAATATCCATTAATGTTTAAAAAAATTGATTTTTGTAAAGTTCGATAAAATCTTTATATTTTCTGAAAATGCAAATTTTATACATTTTCTACATCAGTTATTATTATATGTATTGTTCATTAGCTTATAGTACATAAAGAAACATAGTTTGGCACAGCAAACAAGTAACTAAAATAAAATTTCTTCTCTATTATTTTAATCAACAAAATTAACTCTTACTATATAAAATACCTGAAATTCTTATTTTTACACCTTCAAAAACAAAACATTATAAAATATTTTTAATGAAAAATAATATAATAATATTTTAAAATGAAGCGGATTTCATGAAAACATTTTTCGCGTCAATGAGTATATATCAATTTTTAGCGATAATTTTAATAATTGTTAGGATATATTGAATATTAGTTTTCTACAGAAAATTCTGTTTTCATTATTTTGATGTTGGTGTTATTAGGATGATGAAAATGTCATGGAATCAATTATTTTCCTACAATATTAAATGAGATAAAATATGAAACCTTCTTTTCAATCATCTTTATAATTTTTATTTAATAGAGATGCTTTTAGATTATTCAAAAGCACGTGATTCCTATTTTTTTTCTATTGAAGTATGCTGCTGACCATTTTACTACAACATCAAGAAGAGAAGCAAAAAAAGAAAGTTGATTATTGTACATTAACAGAACAGAATGAAGACAAAATGAACGAATTTCAAACTGTTTACAGGTTTACAGGGATGAGAAATTGGTAGCAATGACTACTATTTCTAACAGCAAAAGCGGCTATTTCTTTTTTAGGTACAGTGTTCAACTGGACTTGGATAATACAAACAATTAAGTCATACCATTTTGCTTAAAATCATAGAATCATTTTATCAACCGTGGTAGTTGAAGAAGAGGTGGGGACAATATCTCAATAAACCATGACCAGATATTTCTAATTGTTACCAATTAGCGCCGGTCATTAGTCCGGGCATGTCAGGCCTATCATCCATATAGTGAGTAAATACTCACTATATGGAAGATCATAATATGATGTACGACAGGTGCGGTTGTCTAGTTTTGTTGGCAGATGACATTTTGGAGGCCGAGAAGTTAGGACAAAACTACAAGTTTTAACATGTCAGAAATGTTTCGATTGTGCTTCAGACTACTGATGATCTTATCTAGGGATTTGCGTATCATGTATACAATGGATTTCCAAATCATTATATCAGGTGCAAGTATCTTATACTGATATCAAATGCAAGCAAATGATTAGCATTCTCTTCGGAGTCTCCAGACATGGAGATATCAATATAATATAGCCATCAGATTGCTGTGCTCTTAGAAGCAATTATTTAAAAAAGATGAAATGTTGCCACTCTTGAATCTAGCTTTGCCGCTTGGCTCTATAATACATTGTTAAGGGTAGCCGAAGTGATGTTCGCAAACGTCTGTGCAACTTCAAATGTCATCGCACTGTACGAGAGGATATTGAACATGTTGTAAGCAGGCACATTTCATGACTAATAATTGGTGTTGCAATTGAATGGTTATAAAAGGCCGTGATCATAACTTGTCTAATCTCATGGTTGTTAGTCACGGAGGACGTTGAGATTGTGCATGCTGTTCAGTTCAACGCTCAACAGCCCTTCGATTTTACATTCGCATAACACAAGTTAGTTTTCAACCTGTATAAACGACAATACCATGGAATGGTAACCCTCAATTTTAATCGACAACGATCAAGCTGCAAACGAATACTGGTGTTTTCTGGTTAGCATTTCTTTTGCATATTCAAGGCATAGCAAGATATTCTGAGAAAACTCCAACCGTACAAATAGATTCCCCAATGAAAAATCTATTGCACGGTTTTCCTTTTATGGAGTATTTCAGATGTCGGTTATTTTTCCAGCATCGTTCAAGTGCACTGAAACCCCAACAATTTGCATATTCCAATCTTTTTTTTTTCTTTTTTATGTAAATTTGATGTCGGTTACGATCAATCATTCTTATTGCTATTTTTACATGCTGTATATGAACAAATAGTAAAACAATAAAGTTTAGCAGAGCAATTATTGGAGTTTGCAATAAAAAATATAATTCAGCATTGTTTTGGCTAAATAATAAACATTTTCAAGCTAGAAAACTAAAAGCTTAGAAAACAGCTTGTTTTTGTAATATAAAGCTCTTCTTATACCTATTAAATTCATTATGACTAACTATTAAATTTTTGTTTGATGATTTGTGCTTAATATACTGAATGAGTTAAATGAAAAGACTGTCATAAAAGCAAAGTAAATATTGAATGAAATTTCCTAATATTAATTAGAGTACGGACTAGACTGGAAATAAAGCTAAGATATTTTATTATAATTTATATATGGCTAGCTATAGAATACGTTTATTCTTTTTAAATTGGCTTTGGCTTATAATGTCAATGTTCTTTTCAAGTCAGCAAAGCTGATAAAATAACACTCAAATCGGATTTACGTAAGATCTTATAAGTATTTAAAGAGATTATTTTAAAAAGTTTCTTTTCAATGATACAATGTTTCATGGACTATAATAAAACTGTATGCTTTTTCATAAGTTCAAATTATATAAAAATTATTCTGGGCATTTAAACATTATATTATAATAAAAATATACTAAAGTTCTTTTGGCTTAGAATAAATAAAAATAAACTTTCAAACGAAATTACAAAAGCACCAGGCAACACATGTTTAATATTTGTTTCGGGAAATTAGTAATAATATTTATAAAAAAATATTTCCTCAATATAAACATTAAGAAGTTTAAATGTATTATATAAAAATTCAGAAACTTATTTGTTTAAACTTTATAATGAATTGTTAACATTTAAAAGAAATACAGCAAATAGTCCCTATATATTTAAATATATTAAAAGTTATAATTTCTTGTGTGAAATGTATTTCAGGAATGAATTATGCAACGTTAGTATAATAAAATAGTCTGAAATGTAACATAATTTAATATTTATAAACAACGTAAATATTACTCAATTATCATAAAAACAATTTAAAATCTGTAAAGTCTTTTAAACCTACGTCCTTTGTAAACTATATACATTAAATTAAAACAATTTTAGAACAGATTGATTACAACTCCCAAAATATGCTTAAAGTTCTTTCTTAGACCATTAATTGATGCTTTGTAAAGACATTCGAAAAAATGATATTTTTAGTTTGAAGATTTGCAATAACACCCATACCTTTTTTCAATTTTCACAACGAAATTTTGAATAAATCTGTAAAATGTCAATTAAATATCAATTATATCAGGTATATTATGAATAATTTAAAAACATCTAAGTGGCTTAAAAATTGAAAAAAATGAGCTCACTTAAGCATTTTTGACTTTCTATTACTGTGATTAAATTGACTAAAAATCTGCATCTTGATTACTATTAATCAGAAAAATATTCAAATCGTATTTAAGGGAATCTTCGATGCTGATCATTGAAAACAAATATTTGGTTTCATTGTTACTGATTAGTTGTGACAAGCTGTTGGACATTTTTTTCATATGCAAACAAAAATGTTAGAAAATATGCTTGAGAACACTTTTTCCGATGCGAAACGAAACAAATAATCTATAAATCATCTAAAATCACCTATAAAATAGATACTTTGATGATTGACAACAGAATTTTTTTACCTTAATCAAATTGTGTTGGATTAACTATCATACAGAGTCGATTACTTGCTTGAAACAATTGCATTGGTATTACGAAAAATCCTAAATATGCTCAGTGTTGTTTGGTTAACCATTATGTGATATCAAAATACTTGTACATAAGGAATATATTTTGAAAAGAACTTATTAATAATTTAAGATAATATTACTAAATTTTTCTTTTAACTATTTTCCCAGTAAAGAAATAATTATCAATAAAAACTAATGCAATGCCAGAGTTAATTCTTTATTGCATTGCAGAAAAGAAAAACATAATTTTATATTGCACTAAATTATTTGTTCACTTTTTCCCAAAATAAAAGGGTTTACCAAGTATATTTTTATAAACTATATAACATTACATATAAGATTGAATTCAGAAGAAATATGAAGGCGTATCATTTTCCGACTACAATTTTTTAACATGATTTTGTAATCAATCTATAGTGAATTTTGCAAAGAAAATCGTTTTGACCTCTTAACAACAAATCCTTCAGATAAACTGCAGACAAAAATATTCCTCTCATTGCAAAATTATTTTGAAATTTTTCGAGCACTAAAAACATAGAAATAAGCTTCTCAAATTACCTATAAAATTGCAAAATTAATGTTTGAAATAATTTTAAAATTATTTTATTATTATCAGGTTAATCACCCTTTCATTAAGTTTAAAGATGGTTTTATTCTTTGTATTGCACTGATTATTTATTATTTGTGGTTTATCTTGAATTGGATTTTTACATCAAAATTTCTAAAATCAGAAAATTATGGGTGAGATTTTAAATGATTGATAAAAATATTTTAATAGAAAAGTTGTATCAAATCTATTTAACCAATAATACAATGTGCCTCAGGGATCAAAAATTTAATGAAGACTACTTGGAAAGAAATTAAAAAGTTTAAAAATGGGTCAAATATCAGTTACTTTTCACCAACTCATCCTTTTAAGAAGGGAGCTTCTCTTAAGTAAAAATAGAAAAATTGTATTTAATAAAACGTAAAATTATCTGTAAAATCAATGTTTTACGGAATTAAATCATTATAAATGATCTGTTGTTGAGCATATTTTTTTATTCAAGAGTACCGAAAGGCCTTAAGCCATTCTGGGAATTTCCACGCGCAGTGAAAAACAATTTTTTGCAATAATCCTATTCATTCCAGTGTTGAACATAAGGAATGAAATATTTTCAATAAATATAAACTCCCATTTATGTAATTAAATTAAAATACTTTTAAACGTAGATTTCATTAACTAGCAGATGTTTTCACAATTTTATGAATTCAGAAATAGAAAATTTATTAAGTCAGATACAGTTGATGAAAAATTGTTTATAGATTAATGCATTGATTTAATCTGTAATAATCTTCTATAAATCTTTTCTCTGACTTCTACATGGATTTTTAAATGAATTTTCAAAATTATTCTTTGATCTAAATGTATTATTATTTAGAATGTTTCTTTTAACAATAACATTCATAAACACCCAGTGATGATAAGATATAAAAATATTTAATTTATCTTTACTAATCATTTTTGACACAATGTGCAGAAATTCACTAACAAGATATATGAACATTATGAACCAAAAATAGTACATAATAAATTAGTTACTTCTAGTACAAATTTATTTCACACACACGCACACAGGCACGAAAACTAAAACTAAAATTTTAAAATGATGAAAATTTTGAAAAAATGGAGTAAATCATATAAAGCATTTTCATTTATAATTTGTATTAAAGTACCTTCTTATTTTAAGCAAATTTTAATTTAAGTTTTTATTTATACTATAATAACTATGACATTATATAAAATATAAATAATAAATTTTTAAAATTCTAACATATTATCAAAATTTTACGAGAGTGAATCAGTCGCTAGAAAGTATTTCAGAATAAAATGAAACATTTCTTTACATTCAATGTTAATATTTATACTAATTTATACTATGGATATTATTTATATCATTGTTTAGTTTATAATATTAAGTCACAAGTAATTATAACTGTTACATTGAAAAACGCAAAATAACTATTTTTAGTTAAAAGTAATTATCCTAATTTCTGGTTAAAACATTTAACCATGTTTTCTTGGATATCATTTATATATCTATATATATCTTAAATATAAAATTAAAATTATACTACTGAAATATCTCATTTATATATTGACTCAATGAATTTTATGTACATTAAAATATTGAACTAATTCCTTTGTAAGTATTTTATCATGTATTATGAAATATATACTCATATATACATATTTTTCATAATTGAATATTATATATATACATTTCATAAATTGGGGATCCCTTAGGGTATTAACTTAAATTTTCTTGATAAAATTTTTAACAAAAGACTTTTAAGAAAACCATAGTTGACATTCTGTGTCACGGAAATGCATTTAATGCATTAAGAATGTTGTAAAGAATATTTATTTAAGTTACTAAATATTCAGTTCAGGGATTGTAAAAATATCATGTAAGCACACAGTTTAATAATGACATAAATCAATAAAATTTCACTTTTGTAAATAATGCAAAAGTGTTTTCGAAAATATTTATTCTACTACAACAGAGAATTAATTTTTTTTTATATTTTTCATTATAATTTATCATTGTCATGAAGCAATTTTAAAGTATATAATAAAGTAAATACTGTATTATCAATATAATTTAACATCAATAAATGAATGATTATTATTTAGTTGTTAATGAAATATAATTAATGCATTAATTTAACTAAAACTATGAATAAAAAATAGGAAAATGTAGCTGGATTCCTTTAAATATATTAAATAAGTTTTTCATATTTAAATCATTATTCTACTTCACATTAAAATACAAATTATTAAATCAAATATTTGTGCAAAATATTTTCCATGATATTTATACCTAATAAAATATTTACTGTAATATTGGTTACTAAAATGCATTTACTTTAAAATCCGATAAACTAGTTTTTTCTTCAACTAGGCAAAGTAAATAACCATCTTAAATTAAAGAAAAAAACTTTAGACTTAATAATTTTTTGTTGTTAATTCATAAGAATTGAGAACGTAGGTTAAAATCCGTACGTGTGTATATCATGCGTATAAAGTTTTTCATTTTACTGGAAAACAATAAAATCAATTTAATATATTAAATATAATTAATATATTTAATTTATAACCAAATTTAAATGATAAATTTATATATGCATACATATTTCATATTAAAAATATAATAAATACTAAAATAAGGCTTTTATTATTGAATTTTGATTGTTTTCATAAGTTTTGCTTAAGTTAATAATTGTGTATAGTTATAAATTATGATTTTATTTCTAGCAGATTTTCTTTTTAAAGTACTTACAAGGAAGCAATTCATAACTTTTTATAAAATTAGTAGAAATGTCAATTAACATTTTTAATAGAGGGATAGTTGTCTTCTCACATTTGCTATAAAAGATTTATCATGAATGTTAACAAATTACAATGCTGAATAGGACATAAATTTTAACGTGGAATTTTTATAAAAACAACCGGCTAATACAGGTAAAATAAAATCTGGCAGTGAATTTCAGCTAGCGAGTAATAAATTACTTATTTCAATAAATAATATCAAAAATCGGAGTAATTTTTAATAAAAAAAATTAATTTTTAGAAACTTTGAATTAATTTTGAAAAATTAACGGAATAAATTTCAAAAAAGTTTATTTTAATCGCATTAAATTCCATTATTATTTAAGATTATTTATAAACAATATACTTATCATTTGACACATTTTGCATACATTTAATTTATTTTTAATTCTCTTTTATTAAAAAATAAAATTAAGTTGCGCATCCAGTCACCACACGACAATTTAAACAAAGAGAAATTTTATAAGTTTAGCTTAAAAACTTTTCAAACTAATGAGGAATGTAGAAAATAAAAATTATCTCTTACCCATAAGAGCATGGGATTTGACCAAGCTGATGACAACGTGGTTGAGAACTGCATTTCGTTGCTAAGCATACGATCCGCCGACAAACTCGTTTTGTTTCGGCAATCCAGAACAGCAGTTGGTTAAATTTCAGTTTTTCGAAGAAAAAAAAAAGTGTATTTTTTTAAAGATGTTTTTAAATTTTTTTCATAAAAATATCAATCAATATTTTTATTTTAAAAAAAAAGTTTCCTTCCAGAAAAGAAACTTTCAGTGGCAGTTCAGAACTTCGGAAGAGTTGCCAAAGAGCTGCAATCAGGAAAGATAAACCGCACAGCAAGGAACCAACTGCGCGAATGAAGTATAGAAGAGAACGTAGTCAGTGTGGATGGGAGGAGCTAAACCAGCGCTGAAGATCGGAGAGCAGAGTAGGCTTAGAACATACACCTGGCGGAGAGCTCTACGGGATAAAACGTAATGATCGCGGAATGTCGGGCGGGATGTTCATTTGCTCTGCTTTCACTTCATAATTCAGGTTGAATCTACGAATGTTACAATGTCTACTAATACATCAGTTTTTTTTTTTTATTTTACAATAAATAGTAAAAATAATTTCTAACTTTTAAATGATAAATGATAAATTTATCATTTAAAAGTTAGAAATTATTTTTACTATTTATTGTAAAATAGCATATCAAAAAAATAAAATAAATAATCAGGAAATTATTAACTATTTTCTGGTATATAATTTCCTACTCAATTTTAAAGCTTTCATTCTTGGATTTAATTTTACTTATATAAATTTCCATAAAATTAAATTAATATATTTGTGAGTGCAAATTTAATTTAATATTTACCAAAAAGATAATAATGTATATTAATTGAATTAAGTGTATCTTTAAAATTGCAAGGTTTTAGTGATTTATGAAAATTTCATCGCTTTGGTTATTAAAAAATATAATAGTTTGACTTAGTAATTTCTTTTCGCACTCGGATTCACCCTGTATTAAATGATTTCCGGATAGCTAAAAGCAAATATGCTCACCATGGCAATCTAGCCAATGATATGCTTAAGTGAAGACTAAATCATTACCCTTTCTAGTACCAATTCAGCTAGGATGGCTTAGGAGCCATAAAACTTTAATAAATCCTACTTATTTTCATCAAGATTACAAAATAAAGAATGCCATAAATTCAAACCGTTGGGAAATATTTTTAAATTCTGCAAGAATGCTCATGAAAGTAACTATAAGACAAACAATATTTGGCTAAAGATATGATTTCCTTGCACAAATAGTGCTATTATTATTTTCTTACTATTTTATGAAGTGAGCCGAACGATTATCCATTCATGATATTAAATGGGGGTCCTTTATGAAAGTAGAATAATTTAAATTGCTGTGTTAGTTTTTAAATCTGAAATTAAAAAAAAAGAATATGGAAAATGTGTAGAAGTATACAATTATAAATTAAAGAGTAATATACATGGTAAAATGTAACAGAGAAAATCATAACTCTAAAAAAATAATAGGAAAATTCTATCTGTGTTTGAAATATTCATTATAAAAGCAAATATTCAATTACTAAAAGAATATAGAGTTTAAATATGTATTGCTAAAAAAAGTTTTCATTAATATAACTTATATAAAAAAATTAGTTTATGTTGCAATTTTAAGTACGGTTTTAAATGGAACTTATTTATTTGTGAGTTATTTTTTAATTAAATTAAAGCAATATTTTATTTACCTATCTGAAAACACAGTAAACTGAGTAAAATTACAAATTATATAATGAATAAATTTACTTATGGGGGTATGACATATATATCCTTTAACTCTCTCTAAAATAATAATTAATATTTTGAGTAATATTATTTATCTACATACTAAATTATGTAAAGTTTGTTATTATCCATTTAGATTGATTTAAACTTCTTTCACTGAAAAAAATTGCTCTGTAAATGCTTGTAAAAATATCTTGTTATTTAAATCACATTCAATTTTTGCGAAAATAATTTTGACAACTTATGTAAGTATGTTTTATTCCAGTTAAGCAATTTTCACCGATAAGCTGCAAAAATTTTGAAATGATTTAATCTTCTTCAGATTAACAAATTCCTTGCTAATATATACACCATATTATGAATATTTTTATGAAGTATGCATTGCTATTGTAACTTCTGTTATAATTCATTAAAAACAATTTTCCTTTTGTAACTATTTAAGTAACTTTATTAAATAAGCTTCATTTAATTGAAAAAATAGCTAGAACGAATATTCATTAAATATATTGCAATTTATTAAAGTTAAAAAGATATACTTTTGTCAAAAACATGAAAAAATAATTAGCAATGTATATCATTGCAATGAATTTATCAATGATTATTTACAAGCAAAGAAAATTTATCAATTCCCTATGAATTTTTTATTCCAATGTATGGAAATTTTAATAGAGTACGTAACTATAAGAACTTGAAGATTTTTTACATTAATTGGTTACTTAAAAAAATTAAAGTTAATTGAGAATTTTTATTTTAAAAACATCCTTGTATTTTTTTTTATTCAAGAAACGCTTAAAAATATTTGCATCAGTATAACTTTACAACTTTTATAATTTCTCAGATAAGATTGCGAATATTTTATTTTCAAAGATATTCATGGACAAAACTTAAGAGTTTAAGGTTTTAATATATAACATCCTAATTAGAGACCTTTCAAGAAAAAATACTTGATCGGTAATGCTTTACAGAAAATGAAACATTTTCTTAATTCCAAGTAAAACAAGCTTTTCCAAGGGAATATTATCTGAAGATTGTTTTTCTTACGCTAAGCGTGTTGATGTAAAAAAGCAAATCATCAGGTATTTCAGAAGCCTTCGCATTCACTTTAAATGCGTATAAATAAGTTAGAAATATTATAGAAAATTATGATCCTGGTATTTAAATATTGATAACATCTATTTATATAATACGTAATAATAAATATTAATAAAACATTTGGCAATCGAGAAATGATTTAATTTAAATTGAACCCACTAAGAGATTTTGATTTGTTAATGATTGTTACAAAACTTAGAACATTGTTGATCTAAATGCTGGAAAGCTAATTATTGGTAGCTAAATTTAAAATTTTAATATTTTAATGAACAATTAGAAGTATTTTAAGTCAGAGTCAATATTTAATACAATTAATAGAAGTCTAGATCAAAATATGCCAAATAATTTTTAATTGTTTTGTTCAAAAATGTTTATTAAAAATTATAATGGAATGAAAAAATACAATTTTAAAAATAATACGTAAACAATAAAAACAATCAAGAGAACATACAAAAGAAAAAAATATGTTTTTATGCATACATAAAATACAACTTTATTACCATAAACTCTAAGTAAGTTACATAATAGAAATTTCACTTAGTCTGGTCAAGATGGAAAATTTATTTAGTCCATGTAGTAATCGTATTTAAAAAATCTGCAATTAACGTATTGAGTTCATAAAATAAAAAAACTCGATTTCCAAAACTCTTAAATTTCTTTATATGAGTTACAGGTATCGATCATAAATTTTATTTCAAAACTGTTCATTTCTTTAAAATCAATTAAAATTTTTACTGATAATTTCGAGGTAATAAAATTTTAGAAAATAATTATGTACTGCTAATTAATCAGAAAGATTTTTGATACTAAACGACAATATGTTATAAGTAATATTAACATGAATAAAATTCATAACAGATTTTTCACATTTAAAGACAATGAAATATAAAAATCTAATTAAGTTTGTTACAATTCATTCTCATTTAGAAAATCAGAAAATAAATTGTAATTGTACTTCAACCTGTAACCTCTGTTAATAGCTTTAATTTATTAAAATTTATTGTTATTCATAACATATAATTACTTTTTAATATATTCGATGAAAATTAAAAAAAAGAAATATTTAATATAAGTGCATAATATAAGAATATCCATTATGCTTTATAAAAAATATCCATTATATCCATTATGCTTTATAAATTAAAACAAAACTATGCATCAAATGAATTAAAGTAATTACATAAAATCAGTACACCAGACAGACAATATAAATAATAGTTCTAATTATATATTCTTAGTTATAAATTAAAAGTACCATCTAAAATATCCTCATTATCATCTAAATATTTAAGTAATAAAAAAACAATTTAAAAGAAAATTTTGTCACATAAAAAATACATACATAGCTAATATATACTTTATTTAGCACTAACAGGGTCAGGAAATGTAGGAACTTTTTATCCTAAATTGACAAAACTTGAATAAGTGGAAGAGGAATGTTTGAGCGGTTTATTATATCCCTCAAATTATGCTATTTCAAGGGTAGCGTCTTCATTTGCGGGCAGAACGAGAAAGCTATGGTCATCGATCAGTACTAAGACATGCCTGCTTTCTGGCGAAAAATTTATCAGCATTATTTTTTTAAGGGAGAAGGGGAAAAGCGTCATTTATGCAATGAAATCATTCATCAAAAATATCCGTGAGTTTAAAAGAAGTAAGCATCGATTTCATTATTCCTTGAAGTTGAACGTGAAAAATTTTCAAAGTTGAACTTGCATTTTTATACAGTGTGTGTGCGAAGAAAATTTATCATTATTCTTTGAACTCGCGCGTAAAAGAGATCAATATTTTTTCTGTGTTTATGATTCTTAAAAAGAAGTTATGAATTTTTAGTTTTCATTAGAGTAGTAATAATTAATTTCCATATTTATATCTTTTAATTCGCACTAAGCCAATGTTTTCAAAAGATCATATTAGCTTAAAAGCTGATCAGCAAATGATCCAACTATCAAAATTTAAATTATCCTTAAAATCAATTCACAGTATTGCTTAAATGATACTAATTGTAATAGTTTAAAGGTGCTTATTCATATTCTTTTATGATGACAAAAATGTTTTAGGAATATCTAATTTAAAGGTTGTAAGTTTTCTATGTAATGCACGATTCTAAGAATTTATTTTAAGAACTACCATTTTGTATTACAATTATTCAATTGATATCTAATTTAATTATGATTTAAATCGAAAGAACTGTGTAAAAAAGTTACCTATTTTAAAATGAATTTATTAGTTAATAGAGAATGAGTTGATTTTAAACATTAGTATAGACTTATCATTGGCTTTTTAGTATAATAAAGCCCACCATGTAACAGTATCAATTATGTTTGATAGCGGAATATGTGATCAAGAATTTTTGCTATAAATACCATAGTAAATGAAGGGAAGTTAGAAGAACATCAAGCACTAAATTTATTTAATTGAAGATTTTTTTTTCATTTGAAAGAATTTGAAATCGAATAAAACTAATGAGGAAAAAAAACGCAAAAATTCTTTTCTTGAGTTTTAATATATACCCTCCAGTGGTCAATTAATTGCAATGATTCAACCTCTAAAACTGATGCAAAAAAGTTTAAAAAACCAAATGTGGAACTTTTTACTTTAATGCATAATAAAGGAATACCTCTTATTTAAAAAATATTTCTTTTGCGAATACTATTGTGAGAACATATTTTAAGCAAACTTTCTATGAAAAGAAATCTGAATATAAGACTCTTAGGCATTTGTTTCATTTATACCAAGGTTGCATGATGACACTGTTTAAGTAAATTTTCCTAATTGAATACTAATCATCTGATAAATATAGACTTTTCAATTTTCGGACAAGATTTAACTGAAAGAAAAAATAAGGTATATGTTTTTACAAGGAGAAACATTTTGTCCGAATTTTTTTATTATCTATCAACTAATCAGGCTATATTCAAATCTAAATTGTTCTATAGGTGTACTTAAGAATTTCTGTATTTCAAAAAATAAGTATATCAGAAATAAATTGCAAAAATTATAATCCTTAACTGATATATGTTTCTCAGAAGTTAAAAGAAATACATTCTAATATTTTAATATTTAAACTTTTTATATAAAATAGAGCTTCAATGATACGATAATTTAATGTTCAATTGTGCAACTATACTTGTTTTAGGAATATAGAGATCCTATTAAAGTAAATCCTAAAAAATTTAGTAATTGTCCACTAATGACTCTGATTTTTTCTCATGAAACAAATATATATTGGCTTTCTTTTCTCTCATAAGAAAACAGTAAGAAATTTAATGTGTGATCTTGATGCTACTTTTCAAACAATTTTTCAAATGTGGTAGAATATAATTAAAGATAGAGAAAGAAACACATTACACCCTAACATATTGTATTCAAATAAAGGAATTTTCTCCTATCCAATTAACATTTATCCTATTTAGTTAAAAGAATTTCATTATCTAGCTTTCACTACAAATAATCACAAGTTAGAAGAAAGTATACAAATAATACATAATAATATTTATCTATGTTGAAAAATATTTTCTGAATTATAAGAAAAACAATTTTCAAAGGTGTTCTCACTCAAGCCTAAATGTAAACTCATCTATAAAATTGAATTAAGGATATTTTAAATATTTATATTTTATGAATTTTAAGAATATTTAATACTTTATACAATCTTGTAAATATTTTATAATTTTATTCTTAATTTTGTCACATTCTAAGAGATACAATCTGCTATTAAAATTTATTAACTAAACACAAATGGTAAAGAAATTCATAGTATAGATTACACAATGACAAATATCTTTCTTTGATTAAATTTAAAATAATTTGTAAGAGTTGACTAGTCACTGTTTGACTAGCACAAAGAATAAGAAATGTTCTTTTTAGTTGAATACATCATCCTTTCGGGTATAACTGAATAATTATTCCTATAAATATTTAACCGAAATACACAAAATTACAAAACAAATAATTATATATTTTTTTCTAAGAATACACCATTTTAAATAAATTTTGAACTAATTAAATTGAGAATATTAATTTTAATTCACAGTGAGTTATTTTAAGAAACAAACGCACACACATTGTTAAAATTTATTTTTATTAATATAAAATGATTACAATAATAATAAGAGTGTCATCTAATATTTTTTGCTTATCTCTGCAAACTATACGACAGTATTAAGGCACTAACACAATCTTACATTGAGTAGCTCTTGTGTAGCCAGTTTTATTTATAAAATTAAACTGAATATTCTGTTCTTTTTGAAATTTATATTTATCTTTATTTTAGTATATTTCGAGAAAATATTTCAGCAGAATTACTTTTTACTGGATTTAGTAAAATAAATACTCAATAAAACTACATTGTAAATATTTTTCACAAGTAAAATCTGAATGTATCAAAGAATAAAATACATTAAATTAATTTTCAATGCATAAGATTATCTGCAGAAAAATGACTTTTCAAATAAACCCAACATTGATCTGATATACAAGAGATTATTTTGTTTCATTCTCTCAAATCCTTTTTCTTCTCGAAGAAGAAATTGAATCGAAATGTGAGTTTTATTTATTTATCATTATTTCATGATATCTCAAGCGATACTATTTAATCCATCGTGCATATTGAAAGAACTCAAAAATTCCATTTTTCAACAAGTAATTGTGAGAATATATGTTTATTTCACATGCTTTTAAATTTATTTAGAGCTGTTGAAGAGTTAAATTCAAGACTCTTTAATGAAAGAAATTTAATTATTAAACTTCTGCACTTTTAAGTGTATTTTAAAAATTGCTATCGGATAAATAATTAGTTTAATTCAATATAAGGCTGTGAGATAATTATTTAAATTAATTGCTCGCTTCGCTTGCGTGGTTAGACATAAATATTAAATAATAAATTCTTCGTTTGTATATTTTATGGTATTTATAGAACGAATCATTTGGAAATTTATTCGGAAAATGAAATTCTCAAAGGCATTGAATTAGAAGAGGAATTTCTTCTTTTCTATAACTCATGAACCTTTCATTTAATCAGAAATTAAGACTAGAGAATAAATTGCTAAGTAAGTTAATTAGAAGTTGCTAAAAGTTCCATTAGAATTTATTAAAATGTTATCAATGCAAAACAAAAGTATTCCGTTTTACCGATGTTAAAACTTAAAATAACAGTGATAAATATATATTTGCTAAATATTAATTTCAAAAATAAGCATTTCGTTGACTTTATTTTCATAAGATCAAAATGTGTTGTCAGCAGTTTTTAAAATAAGACATTACCTATAATAAATCTGAGAATTATTTACGTTCCATATATTTAAAGTGTTAAGATATTTAATATTATTTAATAATATAATTAAAATTGTTTGTATATCTAGGAATTGTTTGAAATTAAAGTTTAACTTTTTAATATGAGAAAATATACTACAAATTTTTTGAAAATGTCTAATTACTTGTTGATTTTTCAAAATTTTCTAATTTATAATAATCTAAATTTAAAAGAAATACTAAGTTTTTCAGTTAAGGATTTCATTGATTACTTACATTTCAGACGACAAGATTCAGAAGTCACTGTCTCTTTTCACAGCTAAAAAGTTTTTCTGCTGAAATTCAAACTCCAAATAAGCTCCTAAATAAATGTCTTTTAATCATCATAAATTAAAAGAAAATTATAATAAGTGTGACAATCAAATGCAATTAATGAAGCAAACTTCCTACATCTAATATAATAGTCTTATATCAAACTTTGACTTTTCTACACAATGCTTCTTTTGATGTTTCTAAGGATACAAAAAATATAAAAGTTCCTTAAAATATTAGATCTGATCTATGCAGAGGTAAATATTTCACATTGTATGTTTTACGTCTTGGCAACAAACTATAAGAAATAATGACAGTTTAGAATTTTGCTATTTCTAATTATGTCATAAATGTTTCTGGAAACTTTATTCAGTGTTAGTCCAGATCATCACAAAGTTCGTTAGTGTGACATTAATGTAAGCGCAATTACTAAATCTAAATAACCATATTTGTTATAATTATTTAAAAATTATTGCGTATTTCCATATGATTGTATATTTATATATATATTAAATGTTATAATTATCGTTTTGTGTGTGTGTGAATTCTTGATATAAATATAATACTATTAAAAAATGGGATAGAATAATATCGTAGCATAACCCATGGTCGATTCAAATTGTGTTCCTCTTACAATGATATTCAATTTTATCTAGGAAATGCTTTTGATATATAATAGCTAAAATACCGCTTTCCATTTATTTTTTCCCTATATAGGCAATATTTTGATCAGT
This sequence comes from Latrodectus hesperus, assembly GCA_037975125.1. Classification (NCBI taxonomy): domain Eukaryota; kingdom Metazoa; phylum Arthropoda; class Arachnida; order Araneae; family Theridiidae; genus Latrodectus; species Latrodectus hesperus. The sequence continues at coordinate 57,028,332 of CM075859.1, read as the reverse complement.
ATTTAACTACTATTATTCAGTATTACTGTTAATTTATTTTTCTTGAAATTTTACCATATATAGTTGCTGATATTCAATTAAAGCCTTCTATTATGCCTTTGATATGCAAATCATATTAAGTTTTTTTTTGATTTTTTTATTCTAATTATTTTGATTTTTCTATTTTTTATTTTTTGATTGCTTACAAGTAAGATACTACACGTGAAGTAATGCTTTTCTTACATATGTTTTTTGGAACTGTGAGAAAATTTTCATGAATCGAAATCTAAAATCTTTCTTCTTTATTTCTCCTTTGTTGTCTCGCCTGGAGAAATTAAGAAATTATATCATTTATTTAATTAAAATAATTATAATTATATATATATATATATATATATAATACATTTTCAAATTATTATCTTCAGAAATTTAATTTCAGTAACAAATACACAAAATTACTTAGTACAATTTTGCTGGAATAACTTTGCACATTTCCCTTCCCTTTATGAACTATCGAACGGTTGCATATAAGTTATTTATATTTGTACATACATACATATAAATGTAGACTCAACTGATAAACTAGTGTACTTATGAAATATCAACGCAATATATGCTGCAAGTACCTTTTGTTTAGTTTCACATTTTATGCATAATCAAATTTATTTTAAAAAGTGCCAATACTTTTATCTTGTGTTAAAACGACAGTGCTTGTTTTTATATTTTTTTCATTAAAAATTACAAATAAATTCTTGTGCTTAGTTTTAGTGATTTTCCAATACTTAATTTATACTTCATTTTAAATTTCAATTTTCAAACGTCAAAATGATTTTGCTATTAAAATTTCCCTTTTCCCAATATCTTTAAATAAATACAATTTTTCTTTCTTAATTAGTCGAAGCTTGTTATTACACATTTTTGAAGTAATTTGAAATTAAAACACAGAAAGAAAAAAATTAACTTTTAGCAGTTCAGTATTACAATTTCAATGTAAACATTTATTGAAAAGAATATTTTTTTAGATTATTTGAAGTACTGAGTGGTTAATGAAATCATGAAAGGGAATTTTTTTAGAAGGAAATAGCTCTTAAAGAATTTCAACTCAATTAACTCCAATATTTTTTTTTATTTCTGGAAAACTTTGACTTATGTGGTATCAAAAAGAAACATTCCTTTGAATTTTCTATGATAGTAAAATCTTACTTAAAAACTAATTTTCTTAATTACCAATGATCAATGTCCTATTTGATGTTCCGTTTGACACTTAAAATCGTCTTCAACCTAAAGCAAACAAACATACATTTAATTTCCATTCATTTCCCCCTTCCGTTACATCAAAGATTACAGTGTGTGTGTGTGTTTTCAAGGGGAATATATAAATATATAAATATATATATATATATATATATATATATATATATATATATATATATATATATATATATATATATATATATATATATATATATATATATATATATATATATATATATATATATATATATATATATATATATATATGTATATATATATATATACACTAATATACACTAATTTATGAAAAGTAATCGCACGGAGTGGAATATCATGGAAAACAGTTACAAAAGTATTTAAAATAGAGTTAAATTGTTTGTGCAAGATGGAAATTATTGATGAAACTAAACTAAAATGAAATAGCACTTAATTCTATAATTAAAGAAAGAAATAATTATCACAAACTGTATTTGGAAAAACATTTTGTCAGATTACCTTATGATTTAAAGATAATTTCATTGGAAGCAAAATTTATTTCATGGGGAAAAAAATTTAAATAGAACATATCATTCCACATCCAAACTTTCCTCAACAAAAATATTATTTACCAACTAATACAGTTTAGAATACTGAAATTAAAATATTCCCTTAATTTACTCAAACAATTAATATTAAAACCAAGGATTACATAGCATTCTAAGTATATCATCCACGTAAAACGACTGAAAGTAACCCACTGAATATTTTATTTTGTGGATATTTTCGTTATCCACTGGAGTTTCTTTCTCTGAATGCTAAATAAGCCAAAGTCCCCAATGGATTACACCTATGGATTACCAACACGACTGACAAATGGTAACTAATTTGTGACATAGTTGAAGAGAATTATATCAATTTTAGATACAAAAAGAATAGGATTTACTTTTTTGTGGTCAGCATTTTACAATTTTGCCAGCGGAAGGTTTATGTGCAAATAGTTTAGAAGTAATCATTATTTACATGCATTAACTTGAATACAGTCACAATATACATGATTTAAAAATACCATAACTGTTTTCTTATACTTTCCGATACAAAGTGTTATTCATACTATCCATTAAATCGTTTCCCAATGAATGAAAATTATTAAAAAGTTTACAGCATGTAAGTTTGGTATGTAATTTTTTGCTAAATAAATACATTGTGTTTCTCTGATAAAATTATTGATCCTTTTCGCTTAATAAAAGCTTTCCTTAAAATGCGAATGGTCTCCATAAAACAGTAAATTAAACCGAATCACATATACTGACAATCTGTATTTGAATATAATTATATACGATTACAAAAGAAGCTACTACCTGGCACTATATATATAAATATAGATTTGATTCACTTATATCTATTTTAGAAGCTTGAATAATTGAATTGTTGGTCATTATTTCACCAAAATGCTTTCTCGACTTAACGTAATAAATACATGCAATACTCTTTCATCGTATTTATTGTATATATGATGCATATTGCATGTCATATAAAATTTCTTTATATTACATCTTATAAAATAATAATTCTCATAAGTTATATCTGATACTCATTATGAATTAATCTTTATATAAGATCAAACAAAAATAATTATTTAGAAGTGTATCTTTAGATTGGAAAATATCTTTGAAAAAATAATTATTTAGAAGCTTATCTTTGCATAAAAGCAAATTCTTTTTAGATAATAATATTATTTTTTATTACCTATTAGATAATACATTACTTTAATTAAAGTTAGATGAGAGTTATTTTCCTCAGCTGTATCCTCTCAAGTTTTTCATACATTTATATTGCATCTGAAATATTAAAATACCTTCATACTTTTATATAGCATATAATGGACCAAATCCTCATAATGATCAGTCATCTCACAAGGATTTATCGTGGCTTCTGCCACTGAACATGATGTATGATGCCATGTACTAGACTGGTATCTTTCGTCTATGAACATTACGAAGTAATAGGAAAGACATAGGTTTCTTTACTCTTTAACACAGTACGAAATTGTAGGACTTACACTGGCCTAGTGAGTAAAATTACAAATGAAAAATATAAACTTCATTGTTAATCTTAAATTTTAATATTTAACATACTTTTTATGTTGAAACAGAATGTTGTATTATTTTTTTCTAAAAATCTTCATTTAAGGAATATTTTAAAGATTGTTAACAACATTAATTGCAAATTTTGAGTAAAAATTATATTACTCTGAGCTATAAAGTCAAATTTTGTGATTATATATGCATATAAATATATGTGCATACTACTAGAAATATGTGTGTCTGTGTGCGTGTGTGTTTGTGAATAATCGGGCAGAGTTTTAATTTCGCGTTCATTTATTTTTGCCTCAGTAATATAAAAACAACAATTGTTTCAGGTATTTATCAAAATAGCCTTAAACTAAGTTTTTTTTTTATATTTCTCCAATAATATGGAAACAAATTCACATGTTAGATAATTCTCAAAAAACAACGTTTCGGAATACATATCTTTCAATTTAATTTCAAAAGAATACTTTAAAAGGAAAAATTTGTTTCTGTAAATAGACACAATTGCTCAACCTTAATATTTCTATAAAACTGCGTAAAATTTCAAATATTTGGATATATTTTAAAAATTTTAATTAATTTATGAAAGCTTTATTATTAAAATTTTGCATAAATTATCTCACTCCTAGTTCATTAGTTAAATAAATCTTCTTCTTCTTCTTCTTAAAGTTGGGTTTATATGTCATTGGGCACCCCTGCTTTTATCAGCATTTTGTATTGTTAACTCCAAACCCAATATTTCCTAGTTCCAGTTGCTCGGGTCACCCACTTTATTAATAAAGTCCGATAACCCTTTAATGGAGTCTAGGTGTAACTCTCTAGCATGGATGATGCCTAAAGAAGTTAATCTAGGGAGGACAAGGGCCTCGCATTCGTAAATGATATGCTTGGCCGTTTCCTCTTGCATATGACATTTCCTGCAGTTAAGGTCTTGCTGAAACAGTCCCATTTCATGGAGGTCTTTTCTGAAATAGTAGTGCCCAGTTATGAAGCCTACGATTAAACTTATTTTCTACCTACAGCATCTTAGAATTTCAGAAGCAATCCTCGCTGATGATCTACAGATAATACATTTAGCGTGGGTTTGACCAGGAGTGTTGAGGCAAGCTTCATACATCTTCTGTTTTTCCCATATAAGAACATTGGTTTTTGCGGTCTTCAAATTGATCCCACAAAAAGGTTCTGCACGGATGGGAACAAAATATGATACTTGTTCAGCAAGTTCATTAGCCCTTTCATTACCTTCGATACCTTTGTGCCCTGGCACCCATACAAGGGTCACCTTGTTTCTAGTTGCCAGTTCTGTAAGAAGGTTTCTGCATTCCAAAATCATTTTAGATTTGATTTCGAAAGAATTAAGCGCTTTTAAAGCGGCTTGACTGTCACTAAAAATGAATCCGTTTACCGTGGTAGTCGTTCCTCATATTTAGTCACAGACAGTGGATAATGGCCAAAACTTCTGCCTGGAAGATCGTAGCGTATCGCCCAAGGCTTACAGATAGGCTGGTTCTTGGTGACACGCCACATACTCCCAGTCCTGAGAGGCTGTTTTTCAGTGATCCATCTGTGTACCAGGTTAGATCTCTTGTTTTAGTTTCGAACATGTTGCTGTCCCATTCATCTCTAGTTGGAGAAACTATTTCAAATATCCTTTTAACAAGTATGACTTTTCCATGATGTCCGAGGGCATTAGGAAAGTAGGATCTTGAATTTTCCCGGTAATACCCCTGTGCCCTTTGGCAACAGGCTGGTCATACCAGTGGTTTTGCAGCTTCATTCTGTATGCAGTCATTCTTGCAACGCTGCAGATGAAGATGTCCAAGGGAATCAGATCCAACACAACCTCTAATGCTCTGGTTGGCGTGGTGGAAATTGCTCCCGTGATGCAGAGACAGGCCAGTCTTTGTAGACCTCCCAGTCTGTCAATCAAAGTCTTCTGTTCCACCTTACGCCACCAGATCAAACAGGCATATGTGAGAATGGGCCTGACAAAAGCTGTGTACATCCATAACATCAGTTTTGGATGTAAACCCCAGTTTTTACCAAGCATTCGTCTGCAAATCATAATGCTTTTCTTTGCTCGTTTAATCCTATCATCAATGTGCTTATTCCAGGTGAGTTTCTGGTCTAAATAGATGCCCAGATACTTCACCTCTGAAGCCACATTGATTTCCACATCAAAAAGTCTTGGTATGAAAAACCCCTTCCGTTTCCTTTTGCGTGTAAAAGATACAAGGTAGGTTTTCTGAGGATTAACCATCAGGTCCCTATCCATGCACCATTGACATACATAACTTAGAGCATCTTGCATGCGATGACAAGTTATGTCGAAATATTTGCCAAGGATAAGGATGACAATGTCATCAGCATATCCTTGCGTATAATAGCCTCTATCATTTAGATATTTTATAAGGCTATTTACAACTAGGCTCCAAAGTAATGGTGAGAGGACACCTCCTTGAGGACAACCTCTAGTAGTCTTTTTTTCAAATGATTCTCCGAAGATGCTCATTTGTATACATCTATCCGAAATCAAGGCTTTAATCCAAGTACACAAGGTTTGATTAATCCCTGCTCCTCTAAGTGCATTGAGGGTGGATAGATGGGAAGTGTTATCAAAGGCACCTTGGATGTTGAGAAAAGTTGCCAAGGCAATTTCTTTTTGATCCAGAGTGGTTTCAATCTTAGAAACTAGCTGATGTAAAGCAGTTTCAGTAGATTTGCCGGGTTGATAGGCAAATTGAAGAGCATGCAAGGGACTGTTACTACCCAAGTAATCTCTAATATGCCGATCAATGATTTTCTCCATAATTTTAAGGAAGAATGAATAAAGACTGAAATGTCTGTAAGACGTGGCCTTGTCATAGGTGTCCTTGCCATGTTTAGGAATGAAAACAATCCTGGTCTTCTGCCATATCTTTGGTATGTAACCCAGTTCTAAGCTAGCTCTGTAAATTCTAGTTAGCACTGGCATGATAACCTCCTCTGCCTTCTGGATCATGATGGGCATAATTCTCTCAAGCCCTGGGCTTTTTAGAGGTTTAAAGGCAGACATAGCCCATTTAACATTGTTGTAGTTAACGATATTTTTAGCGATGGTCCATTGATCACTATTTACTCTTTGCAAAGAGCCAATGCAGTGCTCCCCTTCGTTGCTATAAATATCTCTAGCTCCTGGAAAGTGGGTATTAGTCATAATTTACGTAACCTCTTTCCCTGAAACAGCAATATTACCCTCCTCATCCTTTAAGGTGCCAACCAAAATAGGTTCAACCCTTTTGAGGAGTTTTTGGAGTCTAGCTCTTTTAGAAATAGAATCTACCTCTTCACTAAACTTCCTTTAGGAGTTAATTTTGCTTTTCCTAACAAGTTTGTTATAATTAGTGAGGGCCGTTTTATAGTTCTCCCATTCACCATTTTTCTTGGCTTTATTAAAAAGTTTCCTAACATTTGCCCTTTCGGCTGCTAGAGACTCATTCCACCAAGGAAATTGGAGTTTAGCTCTCCTAGTGCGAATAAGGCAATTGTTATGATAAGAATCTAGAATACTACTGTGCAGAAGGTCTACTGTAACTTCTTGATCGTAGTTGTCTCTAATAGGTCTGTTCCCGAGCTCAACCAACCAAGTCAAATCCTCCGGGAATTTCTTAAAGTCCGTCCTAACTGGATCTCTGAACATGCGGTCCAGACACACATTTGAAAGAATTTCACAATGGATGTTTTGATGGTCTGAGCCACAGAAGGTCTGCCATCTACTTTCCAATTTTTGAAATTTTTGCTAATAAGCGTTGTCGCTATAGTAATGTCGATTACTTCAGATCGATTGGAAGTAATGAAAGTTGGTTCGTTCCCCTCATTTAGAATATCTAACCCGTAATTTAGAATGAATTCTAAAAGGCACTCACCTCTTTTATTTGTGTCCGTACTTCCCCAGACAACATGGTGAGCATTACAGTCTAGTCGTAGGACTACCTGTAAGTTGTTGTCTCTGCAAAAGTTCATGAGCTTGTGCAGAGAATGGTCAGGTGGAGCCTTCTCTTCATAGGGCAGGTACCCAGAGCCAAAAACAATTTCTCTGTCCCTACCCTCTATGTTGAGTCTGACTTTCACAGCTGTCAGGTCCCTAAGGATAAATTCAGAGAGGGGTAAAACCTCAATGTTTTTATATAAAAGTATGCAAGTTATAGCGTTGCTATTGGTACAATAGATTAGCTTACCTTAAGTTCCTTTGAGGCCACTGATTCTCCCCCTAACCAGCCAGGGTTTCCTGAATCAGGGCCAGGTGTATACCCCCAGCAAGAAACTTCTTGCTGAGGTTAGTGGTACCACTTCTACTGTGGTGAAGGTTGGCCTTAACTATCTTCACCCCCATCGGCAGGAGCGGGTTTGTCAAGCACTCTTGCCTGCACTTGGTGAAGTCCGATATGAAACTTATATCCCCTTACACCAAGTGTGGCAGCATCTAGTTCAGGTACACGAAGAACGATGGTCTGCCCAGATGGGTCGTTCTTGATGTTACGAACGTTCCACTCAGTTGGAATGACCCCACCATTCTGTGCCTCGATTTTCCTCAGGACCTCTTTAGGCTCCAGTTTACTGCAGATTTTCGGCAGTTTTGCAATTATCTTGGTGGTTCTGACAAGTTTCCTTGCCTCACCCACCAAGAGTTTTTGCTCCTGCCAGGGGCTTATGCCACTGACAGTCTGTTCCAGCCACTTTGAGCTCCCCTGATCTGCACAGTTGACAATAAGTGCCCCATTCTCAAGTTTACAGGATAGGAAGGTTGGGGCAAAACCCTCCTCATTCTTTCCTATTTTCTCGGTTAACAAGAGTTCTTGGTCGGAGACCTGTTCCTCTGTTAGCCGTTTTTCCGGATGACCCTCTATGAGCGCAGCCATCTTGACCGTCATGAGAGCGGCCCTGTAGGTAAATCCCCCAGGCCCTTCTCTCTTGGCAGCCTTTACAGCCTTCCCCGTGTCCGTCCGGTTGGCGGGATGCTTCTCGCCTTTGGTTGCCTTGGGTTTTTCAACCCAAGTCCCTCGGCGATTTTGCGTTCCTTCACCAGCTTTTTCTTCTGGGCACCAGAAAGTCTCTTTTTAAGCTCGATTCTGGTCAGAGATTAAGTCATGCTAGCGATAGCTTCCTGACTCTCACCAGAAGAAGATTATTTGGAGGTCATTTCTACCTCCTGTGAGGGATTCATTGCTGCCCCTTCACTAGATTGCTTCTGAGCTCCCTTGTCTTTTTCAGCAAGGTCTACTTCAGAGGCTTCACCTACAAATGCAGAAAGGTTTGTTATTTCTTTTGTCTTTTCAGCCGTAGGATAACAATTAACAGGCTCAGGTAATATAACAGTCCACCCAGAATTGCCTGAGTTACTGGGCAAGGCAAAAATAGCTCTAGAAGTTCGTCAGGCAACTAGAGGCTCCGTTAAGACACCATTACCGCGGTGCCAAATAGCCTTAGACACGGGTCGCCTAACACCAGGGTTTACGGAAGCTGGTTCGCGGCCCCTGATTCTGTATTCAAGGCTATCCTGTCATTCCTACAGGACGTTCGGTGATCCACCACCTGCCGACGCGCCTGGTAGCTGCTCATGCCCCAGGAATTAAATAAATATAATTAATCTATTTCGATATTATGAACAAATTTTAAATAAATTATAACATGAAGCTTGCTTTAATTTTATACAAATGTAATAAACTTTGGATACCAAGTGAAATAATAAATATTTTTATAGAATCAATGAAAATTGCTCCTTGATAAAATTAATTTAATGACTTTGTTAATGAAAATTAATTAATTGATTACATTATTCATGTTCCTATCAGTGGTACAAAAATTGAAGTTATGCCAGTAAGGATATTGAAGTTTTATTTTTACAACTTTTGTGAAACTTGTTACATGCATGAAGCATTTTTACTTAATGTCACTTCTAGCTTTGGTGCCAAGTACTTAATTTCCTGATTTCCACCTTCACAGAATTTAAATGTAGATAAATATCTGTCATATTTTTTAAGAAACTATAACATTTTTACATTATGGGAAATACTTATGAATTTATTTTATATAAAATTAGCTTAAATTTTCAATTTTGATTATTGATTTGAAAATTTACTTAGGAAGAAATTAAATGTCCAATCTTCTGCATTCAACTTTAGAACTACATACATAATTTGAATAGAATCATATATTTTAGAAAAATCTGTAAATATTTGATCTTTTAGTCTTTTTATCACTGCGGTTTTTCGAAGTTCATTTCATATGCATTGCTACAGTTATGTACGAAATCATCAAGAAGAAAATACATTGCGTCAAAAATTTGATCAGTTTATTTAATCTAAGGAACATACATAAAAAATCATTAAATGTAAGAAAAACATAAAGTGTTGCAACAGTGTATGACATTATCACGATCTGTACATATAAAACACTGGAGTATTTGGGTAAGTTTTTATAGATTATGGGTTAGATTTTGTCATTATTTGATAAAATGTTTAATATGAAAACAAAAGGACGTTGCTGTTAAGCATTGAAATCTGAAATTGTATATTATTTTTAACTACAGTGAAATACAATATTAACTTTAAGCAAAAAATTTAAATTATACAGATATTTTAAAAGGTTTTTGCGTTATTATTTAATAATTTGTCATTATTTTCACTGTGAGTTATTTTTCTCAATTTTATCCTGAAATTATTTTAAACAGCATAACTATGATAAGTGGGGTTATATTAAATTTCTCCTCATTAAATTTAAGAGGAATGAAATCGAATATTAAGCGTTTAAAATGTTTAATTTCATAACTTAATTTAACCAGTGATATATATTATATTTTGAAAATATATCTGAAACAAAATAAATCGTAAGGCACTTTGTGTGTTCAGTAATGCAAGCAAAGCTGGAAATCAAAACACGAAATACAATTTTAATATCATTTTGCTCTGTTGTTTATTTTTTCATAAATTTTATTATTTATTTCCTTTATATGGTTCATTTTCGAAGAAGCATAAATATCTTCATAATTTTTTTTTTAATTTATCATCAGTTGCATTACAGAAAGAGGTTTTCTACAAGACTTTTGAGTGCTCTCCTTTATTAAAGTAATTTAATTGCAATTTATATGAAAGATTAACAAGTAGTATTTTAGCAGTATATATTCATGTGTTGTCAATAAATATTAATGTAAGCAAAATAAAATTGCATTTTTACTTTTAGATGTTGAAGCAATTAAGAGAATTAACATTTCTGAACATTATGCACTTCCTCAGATACAAGGAAAATATTTTTTTTCTAAACATTAGAAAATTTATTGAGTGGATATCTACATATGACGTAGTAAATGAATTATTTAATAAGTAAGAATTACTTAGTAAAATTAACAAAAATTAAGATCAATAAATTCACGTCACAGAAAAATAAGCATTTTACGTAGAAAGGTAGATAATGAAATTGGAACAAAATTTAACCTTTTAATTTCAACTTTCTGAAATATTTTGAAACTTAGTATATTTGATTTTTTGTAAGGAAATAAACTAATCCACTAAAACAGAACTAAAAAATTTCTCCAATACTTTATAAAAATAAAAGTGGTTATAAAAATAAAGTGATATAGTTTATAGATAAATTGGTGCCTAAAAGGATGTGTTTGAAATAAGTATTAAAAAAGTTTAAAAAATTGAAAAAATCTCTATTGATAATTTTAGTGTTATTCATCACACAAATCTCTGCCGAAAATGATTATAAAAACGCATAATGCTACTTAGTGAAGCCATTTTCATGAAGCAATTATTTTAAATTAAATGGTGAAAATCATTTTTTTTAAATTAAATTTATACTTTTGATGTTCGCGATATTTTATCAACATCTTAAATACAGCTCTATTTGGCATGGTAATTTATGCGTTTTACATTTTTATGTTGATTATATTTTAATGACTCAGCTCAAAAATCAAATAATTTGATATTTATGTAAAATATTGACTTTTCCGTTGACTTTAGGAAATATTAAGGATAGTGATGCTATGAGAAATCATCTATTGACACATTTTTTGTGAAATAAATTTGGCAGTCGGATTTTATACATATATTAAAGCGTATTTTCGCATATATTTACACTTGTACCCTAAATAAGAACTTCGTTTAAAAATAAATTATAGGTGTCTGATTATAATAATAAAACTAACCATGATATAGTTGATCATACATTTTTTATGGAAATATAAATTTTTAAAAGTAAATTAGGTTAAAATATATTATATTTTTAATGTTTATTTTCTTCCGTTTTTGAGATGAGTTTGTTTGTTTGTCGCTCAACGGTCATGCTTTGCACATGAGGGCTAATTAGACCGGGACTTACGGTTTAAAGTGGAATCCGAACCACTACAAACATCCATGCCCAAGGTGGGATTCGAACCCACGAACTGTTGAACCGAAGGCAAGAGCGCTAACCATTCGGCTGCCAGCTCGGCTGTTTTTGAGATGAGAGTTTTGCATAGAGTTTTTATGTTTACTGTAGTTTGCTTATAGCTGAATAATTTTGATGAATTAAATTATTTACTGGACATATATGGTTAATATAGTTGTTTATTGTGCACTTAAATAAAACACTCACTAATTAATGCTTAAAATTTATTGTAATAAATTTTGAGATTATAATTAAAAGGTACATCAACATGAGCAACTTGAGATTTAATTGTAATAAAGGGTTCAATAGAATAACAAAATTATTTTCTACAATAAATTTACTTTCATGTTAGGAAACAACTTTATAAAATGTTTAGTTGAATTTTGTTGTATTCTTAGACTTCCTACAGGATTTGTCTTGTTCTATAAATCATGCTTACATAATTCAAAAACAAAATGTTGTTGCATTTTTCGTAGCATAAAATTGTAAAAAAGGATAAAAGTATTTTTAAGACAGTAAGAATTTTATGAATAAAAAAAATTAACTTTTAAAGCCAATTTTCAGAAAAAGTGCTATTTTCACTAAAATTGATAGCTTATGTCTAGTTTCAAAGGTTACAAAGTACCATATCAACAATTCATATATATATATTAAGTAAAGTTTTAATAGTATAAAATCTCCTAGTATTAAAACTCATTCAGAAAAAATATTATTTAATTGAATTTTTTACTAATTAATCTTAAAAACATTATAGCTGTTTATTTATGTTCAATTTTAATTTAAGCTTCATTTGTCATTATTACATATCTTTCAAAAATATCTTACGAGTTCTGCTATTAGCAAAATAATCCAATTTATCTTACGGAGACTACATCTCGACTATGCAAAAGCTTAATTGAAATAACAGATTATCTCTAATTAACTTAAGATAAATGGTCTGCCCTAGACTAATTTAGAGCATCAGTGTTCAATTAACATTTAATAAGAAAGAACACGGCTAACAAGTTCGAAGGGTAAAACTAACCTTGTGTGTATTTCATTACCACTAACAAACACATCACCAGGCGTAGGTAGAAAAAGAGTGGATAGGGAAAGAAAGATCTTGATTTTGTTGTCGAAGCTGGGCAATTTAGGTTTGTCCTTCCCGCAGAGTCAAGCGGCACTTGCAAAGTCCAAATGATCAAAGACTCGGAGAAATAAGAAAAGAGAAACAGTCTGGATAAATTCATGGGGGAATACCGCAAAGCCACAGGCCCATGGGCGTCGGGGACTTCATAAACTGGGGAAAGAGAACCTTAAGGGGTCTAAGTTCCATATTAGTTCGGATTCTCAGTGGTCAGGTTTGGGACTGATTGAAAGAAGCCTGGATAAGTGAAACACAGTGTTGATTTCTTTTACACGTGCAGGGGACTTACCATAGGGAATAACATTATTTACCCTCTTCGTCTAGTAAGGAAAATGGATTTCATCTGAGCCTCCCATTAACTGCAATGAAAGTACTAGTATATTTTATTGTATTCTTATCTTATAAGAAATAAATTACCTGATATACATTACTCAAAAAGATTTCAATAGAAATAAGACATGTTAGTGATTTTAGGGTTATATTTCTGTAAGTTATTTTGTATTATTTCTTGAGTGTAAACTGAAATATTTCAAAGAAAAGAAGAAAAAAACTTGATAAACTAAATTGCTTGTGAGATGTAAAGCTGTTATCTTTAGCTCATGCAGTTTAAAATAAGAAAAATATTAGATTGAATAATATGCGATCAAATTTCTTTGAAGCAATAAATATAGGAAGCGTTTTTAATCATGAAGCTTAAAGGATCATTTCGATAAAAATAATAATTGCTTAAGGGAAATATTCAATTTTACAATTGAATTTTTAAATATTTTTAAATCAGTAAGAAATAGTAAAAACTTTTTATGAAGAATTTTAAATATATAAGTTTAAAATAAAAAATATAAATGATTAGAAGACAAACTTTACTACTAAATTTTTAAAGTCAATAAACGTATCAGTGTTTGTGTGTGTGTATAATCGGGTAGAGTTTTAATTTCGTGTTCATTTATTCTTGTCTCAGTAACATAAAAACAACAATTATTTCATGTATTCATCAAAATAGCATTAAACTAATTGTTTTTGATACTTCTCCAATAATATGGAAACAAACTCACATGTATGTATGTGTGTGTGTGTAAGACAATATATAATTTTTAATTCAGCCATAAAACAAAAAAAACTAATGAAAATATTCGGTAGAGAGTTTAATAGAAATTATACACAATATGAAGTTTGGTTTGTAACAACGAACATTAATCATGTGTGTGAGGGATTAATGCTTTTAATCCTACTATAACGTGCTTATTTGCTATTTATATATATATATATATATATATATATATATATATATATATATATATATATATATATATATATATATATATATATATATATATATATATATATATAATATATATATATATACATATATATGTATATATATACAATAAGCAACCCATTAAATGCTGGTAAAAATGCACTAAATAATAAATTATCCAATTTTATAACTTTCAGGTTACTTATATAATGAAATATAATATAATATTGTGATCATACATGAATTATACAAAACTTCATACATATACCATATAGGTAGGAAGCATGGTCATTTATAATAAGAAATAGAAAAAATATATTAAAATGTAACATTATAATTTATAAAAGAAATACTGAATAGTTTTATCACACTATTTATAAGTTATGAATTTTAGTATCATGGTCCAAATATAAAGATGGTATTATTAAATAAAATAATGCATATTAATGAAATATAACTATCCTCTTTTGAATTACAAAATTAGGGTTTTATTAAATACAAAAAATTTCTTTTCAGAAGAAATAACACTGTAAGCATGTGAAAAGTGGTTTACAGAAATATTCATACTTCACTTTCAATATTTTTATGTTTTAAATAATTTCGATAATTAAATTGAATTTTAAAATTTACTTCTATGAAAATAGTTTTACATATGTAGTGATTTTGCTGAATTTTCAACTTAACTAGCTAAATGCATTTTTAAGAATCCTAGATTTCGCATACTTTACATGATGAGTATCTTGATAATTACTTAACTAAATATAATTGAAATCATTAAAAACAAGTGAATGGATTAAGAATTCCTGTTTTTATTATATTCTTTGTTTTTCATTCATTTCAAAATCCAATTAATAGTTGTTTCTAAGTAATTCCATTTCCCAATAATGTGATATTTTTACAAATATATCACTACTCATTTTACATTTATATAAAAAGGGTATAACTTTTTTTTAAACAAAGGAATGATATTGTAAGAAATGTTCTTTTTTAATGCTTAAATATGAAAAAACTGCTACTCTCTAGATGTAATTACCTAGAATAAAATTGGTTTAAATGGCTAAAATTCTAACTATATAATTATTTTTATAAGAGTTTTTTATACTGCAGATATTCATTTTTAGTTTCTACTTTTAATTTTTTGCATAATATTTTCAAATGCAATACATAATATAATTTAATTGCATTATTTATATAAAATATTTCTCAATAATATATTTCCCATTAGAAGAAAAAGTTCTGAAAAACTGGTTTTAATTGCTTAGGTTATTATGACAGTATTAGGATAAATATTCCAATATCACGATGTAAAATTAAACAGGGCTATGTAAAAATTAATATTAAATTTAATAAGTGCTTATATGAAAATATTAAAATTATTACTGTCAAGATTAATTTCAAATATATTATTTAAAAGGTTATAATGTCATTTACTGTGAAATTAGCAATGAAAGTTTTCTTTTTAAACAAATAATTTGTTTCTGGCTTACAGGAAAAATTTCAATATTTATTACTTTTTACTTTCACAATAAATTGCATTATAATTCGATTCTCTTTTTGATGCTTATAAAAGCCCTCTTCGCTTGTTTCATTTTAACATAGATTTCCACTGCTGCTACTTAATCTTCCTAACCCCCATGATCCCCTTTCTCCAAAATAATCAAATAATTACATTCCCCATGTTTCCTATACAAACACTGGAACAACAAAATTCGATTTTTAACCTAAGCAGTGCAACGTAATTTTGCTGGACTTCCACTTGCTTAGCGGAACATATTATGAGCGTGGCTTTTAACGGTCCCATTGGATAAGGCTTAAAAATAATTGGATTGAATGATCCCTGGTAAGAGGCAAACCTGACATACTATACATTTAATGGAATTCCTTAAGGTATAGGCCAAATTGACCCTTTATGGGACTTGTGAGAAGTGGTCAACCTCGTAGATTAATCTCGGGATATAGATTTGGTGTCTGTTAGTCTTATCGAATTCAGGCTAAATACATTTTCTTCTAACGTAGTTTTAGCGCAATATAAATTTATTTCCTTCATCTAACTCCAGAATTCACTTATCGACGTGAGTGGTTTATTGCTGAAATGTATTTTCAATGCAAATGTCCATTTCTTGAATATCTTTTCAAACTTTTATTAGAAAGTTTGACAAACTATGTTGAATATAATTTACTTAAAATTGAAAAATAATATTTTATATATTTGAACATAAATTCGTTGGTATTTAATGTTAACTTTGGACTACAATTTAGTATTTTATAATAAAAAGTAAAGATTAAGCAAATTTCAAGAATTTTTCAATTTAACTTTTTTTAATAAAATATTTACATTAAATTTTAAAACTACTCCTTTCTTCCAGTTTGATGATGAAACTTGGAATCTGTATGCATATTAATTTAAATGCATGTATTCAAATTACATGCATGTATTCAAATTACAATACATGTATTCAAATTACAATATTTTCATTGTTATAAAAATGTTATTTTTTTAAAGTAATTTTCAGATATTTACAATAAATTTACTTAAAAATTACCTAATATTTTTGTATTAATATAGGTTTCATACATTATAATAAGCAAACTATATTTTATATAACGCTGTTACAGTTATATATATTAATCTCATAACATTTAAAATTTAAATTAATAAATACTGTCATTAATTATCTTTGTATTTAATTATAACGCATTATAAAATAAACTAAATTGATGTCAAGATCAAAAAAATTAAAGAAGCTGTAAAAAATTTCACAGATAAAGAAATATAATGTAAAGAAATAAATATAAATAAAGAAATATAAAATATAAATAAAGAAATAAAAACTCATATTTAAAAAATCTTACAATAATAAATAGATATTTAAACCAATACTTACAATAAACATCAAAACTACATTCCTGTTTTTAAATAACACGAAAATATTAGGAGAAAAAGTTTGCAATATAATCAAATTTATTGAAAACTTTCATTCAAACTATATTGTCGTAATTTCGACAATGTATTTTTATACAATATAATACATAAATATACATCCATATCATGAATATATAGCCCAAAAATATAAATATTTGTCATGAAAGGAAATGTCATTTACACTTACTTAAACTGCAGTTCGCTTATATTCGAAGCATGAACTAAGGTTTGAATGAACTAGTATTTTTACATAAATATTTCTCTAATGTTTGAAATGTCTATATATAAACCAAAAAGTCAAACGCAATTTCTTATAAACGATGGATAAATAGTTTTGTGTGATTATTTTTCCATATTTTCCTTCACACAAAATATCTCATTTCAATTTCATTGGTATTCATTTTGCATATTTTAACGCGGCACCATAATGTTATTTAGTTATCTGTTGATTTTTTTCTTGAAAGTTTTTTATTAAGAAATTATTGAAGATATTTTAAGTGACAGTAAAAATAAATAAACATGTTTCTTGCCTGATTCATAATATACTTGATAAATTGTTTAAAGTATAACTATTTATATATATATATATATATATATATATATATATATATATATATATATATATATATATATATATATATATATATATATATATATATATATATATATATATATATATATATATATATATATATATATATATATATATGAAATATTTTCGGAGATTTAAATTATTTTTAGCTTTGGAATATTTGAAGCTTGTGTATGTATTAATAAATTAAAGTTTATTTTGCGCGATAGTGTCTGATATAATTGATCTAATAAACTCTCAAAATATTGATTCTTATAGCTTATGTTTATTATTCCTATATTTTAATTTAAAAAAATTAATCGAATTTTTATAAATTTGTTAAATTATTCTAATAGGAATTTTTTAATAACTATTTTTCATAAACTTTCCATCCGTTAAGCACACAGATTAGTCATGTAAGTTTTTTCATCAAACAAATAATTAGCTTATAGTTTTCCGAATTTCATGGCGCAGATCCTACTTGGAAATAACTAAAATATTTAAACGATAAATATATGCAAGAATAAATAAATTATTTACTACACAAATTAAATCTATAAATTAAATTTGCTTCATCTGCTTAAAGCATAGTTAAATTTTCAAAATAAAATATAACCTAAACAAAACGTATTTTAATCATTAGAACACAAACGCGTATAGTGACTACATATCTTCTGTTATCATAAAACAAAGATGAAATTATATAATCATAAATGTTTTAAAAATAAGTAAACAAAGATGAAAAAATCATTAACCAAAGATGAAATTATATAATTATAAATATTTTTAAAACAACCCGCAGATGTATTGTTGTAATCCGTTTGAATTAAAATTTAATTATTTCAAAAATTTTAAAATTTTCAATTTTCAAGTAACAGGGAATAAATAGATTTAATCAAGTAATTGTTCCCTATATATAAACAAAGAGAAAAATATTTAATATCAAAAAAATAATCAAATAGTTTTGAATTATAATTGCAAATACTCTAGAGATTATTGTCTCATTCATTAAAAAAAATAAAATGAAACTCTCCGATGCTCATTAAAAGTAAGCATATTATTAGTTTAAAATTTATCCATATTGTCGGCAATTACTTTTTGCAGGTGGCATTAAAATGTATAATGAGTTGTATGTATGTATATATATATATATATATATATATATATATATATATATATATATATATATATATATATATATATATATATATATATATATATATATATATATTTGAAAAATAATGAAATACCTCTTAATAGACTTTAGAGATTAAAATAAAATATACATTAACATACCTAAAATAAATTTCATGAATTCCAGGAATTTAAGTTTTTACTTAGCTGTTTTATATTTTAATTTATGTTAATGTTAAATAATATAATCATTTCAATTTTTTAATATTAGTTTGAGTTATCATGATTTTATTTTTATGATAAAAAATATTTTATAAATTATATGATAATTTTTCAAATTTTCTAATGTAATTCCAGTGATTTTCTTTTGTATATTATCAAAAATTGTGTTAAATTGGGTCTTTTTAATAAAAAATAAAGTTTCACTGAAACGAGTGGAGTTATTAAATACAGTCTATCTTGAATTTAATTTCAGTATTTATTTTTATTTATTTTATTAGTGATTATATAATTCGAAATTATATTTATCAACATTCTAGTAATTTTCTAAATTATGAATATATAATGTTCCAAAAGTTAAAGAAAAAATTGTTTCAATGAAACTAATGAGTAAGAATAATTCTTAATAGCCTTAAATCTTTAAGTTAAATAA